>CABHPR010154473.1:0-36267 GCA_902168415.1 Peromyscus melanophrys | reverse complement strand
AAATAAATAAATAAATAAATAAATAAATAAATAAATAAATAAATAAAAGTAGATCCAATAATCTACCTTTTATCCTATCATATCTATATCCTATATATCTATATTATATCCTCCTCTCTTCTTTTAGAAATAGATTTATTATGACCAGTAACATTTTGTAACCAACAACCTAAATAAAGACAAACATACATAATCCATTTTTGGGGGAATGTGGGTGTAGTGTTCTAGGCTACTTCCTGCTGATAGGGGGTGCTGGTAGTCTTATGCGGATTCTGAGACAGTTAAAAATTATGGTCAAGTCCTGATTGGAGTAGTCTGTGAGTCTGCATTTTCTCAGCCAGTTGCTTTGAAGCTGTTTTGGATGTTAGATCATCTGGGCTGTGGCTATCATTGAAGACCCCTCAGGGGGTCTTGGCTGATCAAACCATATTAGCTTGGAAACAATCCATAGGTTATTATCTTCTGTGGAAACAAAAGTGCAACCTCTTTTCCAAAGCAACATATCCTTAGACACAAATTTTGAAGTCAAGAGATATATATATATATATATAAACTCAGCAGCCTTTACAATCAAATGTCTTCCTGTGGTTAAAAATCCCAAAGACAACACAATCCAGATTCTTTGTGTAATATCCATCTTTACATGGCTTATTTTTTATATTACTTTTACTGTCTCTTTAATGACTTTATTTTTTAAAACTATCCATTTCTTTATATAACTGGATATATTCCTTTTCCTCTCTCTTCCAAGCCTAAGTACATTTTCACTCACTGTAAACCATTTAGAGGTTTATTCCATCTGATTCTGTCTTATTGTAAATTGCTTTAAACTGCAGCATGACTAGGACAGAAGTGTCAGCCTTGGCTAATAACTTCACCCACCTCAGCTTCCCAACATGGCAGAGGTAGTCACTGCCAGTTCTGGGAGCCTTGCTCTCTGGTGGCTCTGGGAGGCAGTGGGTCCATGGGTAGTGGGAGGTACAGGCTCCATTTCTGTACATCCAGAATCTTTAAGCTTTCTTAGGTCTATGTGGATCAATGCCCAATGGTGAGTGCCAAATGTAGTCATAAGGTTTCTCCAGTCCCACCAGGCCCCCACAGTCCCATGGTCCACTTATAAAATAATCACTCAGAAGCTTATATTAATTATAACTGCTTGGCCATTAGCTCAGGCTTATTACTGAGTAGCTCTTACACTTAAATTAACCCATAATTCTTATCTATGTCTAGTCACATAGCCTGATAACTTTTTTCAATTTTGCCTTGATATCTGGTTGGTGACTTCTAACTCAACCCTCCCTCTTCCCAGGATTCTCCTCATCTGCTTGCCCCCCTATAATTCCAGTCTGCTTACTGGTCAATTAGCATTTTATTTATCAACCAGTCAGATCAACACATATTCACAATGTACAGAAAGATATCCCATAGGAACCAAGTACATTAGAAAAAATATGGCCAAACTACCATCCACAGTAGCCTCAGAAAGGGTAGAAATAAACATAACAAGGGAGGTGTAAGGTCTCTACAATGAAAATTTTAAATCTCTGAAGAAAAAAATTGAAGGAAGACATTCAAACATGGAAATTCAATGCATGTTAATGGATTGGTATAATTAGTTTTGTGAAAATAACAATTCTAACTAGTCAGTTTTCAGATTCACTTCAATCCTAATCAAAATTCTCATGATGTTTTTCTCAAAAAAGAAAAAAATCCTAACATCCATGTGGAATTGCAAAGATCCAGGCAGTCAGCACTACCCTGAATATAAAAAACAATGCTGGAGGGATTGTAATTCCAGATTTCAAAATATTACAGAGGTATCGTATTGAAGGATATTTGATAATACTGTGAACAAGGAGTTTTAGTTACTTACTGTAAAAAACTGTCTCAAATTGTGGTGTGGCTCAAGCCTAATCTATACCGTAATCTAAGCCTTTTCTTATTGAATATTATATACAGAATTGAATAAAGTGAATCACAGGTCAAGAGGCAGAGCATGAAACCAATATCACAGGAACTGACCATAGGATGCTTAAGAAAAAAATAGAGATTTTAGGAGAATGAAGATTATGGACAGAGAGAGGCATAGTAAGTAGAAGGGAGGGATGTTTGAGTGTGAGGAGGCTTGTTGGGGATGGCAATAGAGAAGGAGACTCCTGGGATGTCAGCTGAGGAGGAAGGTCAGCTGGGTGCTTTCTCTAACTCTTTGAGACAGCAGGCTTTCACCCCACCACCTAGTGCCAGAGTATTTATTAGTAAAATTTAATGGTAGAGATTTTGTTAAAAACAACATTTGGCACTCTAATGCATTGGCAGAAATTATGCAAGCTGTGGACAAACTGAGAAGCCATCAGATTTGGTAAGACACCTGAGAATACCTCAAGGAGAAAGCTAAGTAATATTAAAAGGAAAATCTTTCCCACCTTAAGGATGGGAATTATAATACTGGCCATTATGACCCTGTATAATGTTTCTATAGGAGGCTTGAAAATAGAAGCAGAAAATGAAAAGGTAAGTGACTGAACTAAGATTGACATGGTACCTATTATAATTACTATCAATCTGCTAATTCATGTTTTATTCTTAATAGCCATAGTGGGTTTTGTGACACATATGAAGAGGGATTTGATACTTATGGCAAATAGGAAAGTGGATTGATAAGAGACAGCCTTAGAATGATTTATAAATGGGAATAAGAAAAATACTCAAACATAGAAAAAGGAATCTAGACAAGAACCTACTGACCAGTGCATGGTGAAACTGAGGAAGGGTGGGCCAAGGTTGTTAGAAAACCAACCTTAGTTTATCCACTTACTATGTAAGATGACCAGCAGACAGTAGGCAGCCCCAAGGTTATGAAGAAGTTAAGTGGAATGCTATAGAAATGTTAGATTTCAGGTAATTTAAGGAAGCATTTGTTTCATATGGTATGAACTCACCCTATGTGAAGCAGATATAAAATTCATGAGCAACTCAGAAGGCAATCATCTGAAGCACAATCCTAATTAGTTCTAACCATAAAATCCCAGACTCAGATATAGAGGGTCAAAGTTGAAATATCAGAGAGGCAGAGTAGTGATCTACCAGAGACTTTTTATCTCTACAAAATCTCAGATGAATGGAAGAGGGTAATCCTGACTCTGAATCCTCCAACTGAATGGGCTGAGACCCTGCCTTCATGAACCCTATATTCCTGGGTTGGTCTTTCTGTACACTGTGAATACGTGTTGCTCCCATTGGTTAATAAAGAAGCTGCTATGGCTTATGGCAAGGCAGAGTAGATTCAGATGGGAAACTCAAGCAGAGAGACAAGGAGAAGAAGACAGAGTCAGGGGAGACACTGCCAGTTGCTGCCAGGAGAAGCAAGATATGAGAGAACAGGTAATGCCAGGAAGCCACATGGTAAAACATAGACTAATAGGAATGGGTTGAGTTAAGTTGTAAGATCTAGTTGGTAATGAGCCTCTGCCACAGGCCATACAGTTTGTAATTAATATTAAGCCTCTGAGTGATTATTTTATAAGTGGCTGTGGGATTGTGCGTGGGAGAGAGTTGTTGAGATGGAGGGACTGGGTGGGACCAGAGACTTCTGGCTACATTTGGCACTCACCATTGGGCATTGATACACATAGTCCTGAGAAAGCTTAAAATGGTTCTAGAACACATAATCAGAGTCAAGAACAGATTCCTAGTTGTGTCTCTTATGTAAGCCATGATACAGAGATGTCATGGCATGCAGGCTTGAGCTACAGCCTGGTGGGTTTGTAGGCATGTGGGCTTGAGCTACAGCATGGTGGATCCCTGTCACAGTACACATAGGTGTCTTCAAGCCACACAGCATACTGCATGGCAGATTTACCTTTTGCTATAAGGTTTTGGCACTGCATGCTGCTTGATAGAGACATAGACCTACTGTTTCCTAGAGTTGGTAGTGAGCATAGCTCCTAGAGCTGGCAGTAATTGTACCTCTGCCATGTTGAAAAGCCCATGGGGTGAAATCAGCAGCCAAAGCTGCAGATTCTGTGATAGCCATGCAGCTTAACAATTTTAAAACTCTCCTGATCAGAAAAGGATTACGGATACAGTAGGACAGATTCAGATGGAAAAAAAAACTCTAAACAGTTTACAGTGTGTATAAATGTGTGTGTAGGCTTGGAATACTGAGGAAAAGGAGAATAAGCAGTTATATAAAATAAATAGTTTTAAAAAATAAAGTCACCGGGCGGTAGTGGCACACTCCTTTAATCCCAGCACTCGGGAGGCAGAGCCAGGCGGATCTCTGTGAGTTCGAGGCCAGCCTGGTCTATCAAGTGAGCTCCAGGAAAGGCGCAAAGCTACACAGAGAAACCCTGTCTCGAAAAACCAAAATAAAAAAAAATAAAAAAAATAAAGTCTTAAAGAGACAATATAAGTAATATAAAAATTCAGCCACGTAAGGATGGAAAATACACAGAGAGTCGTAATTATGCATATTATTGTGTTTTCTTTGAGTTTTTTGATTGTCAATGAGCTAACTGCAAGAGGACATTTGACTTCAAAGGCTGCTAAGTTAAACCAACAAATACATTTTAAAGGTATCTTGACTTCAACATTTGGGTCTAAGCATATGTTGCTTTGGAAAGAGGTTCTGCTTTTGTTTCCACAGAAGAAGAAAACCTGAGGATTGCTTCCAGGTTAATATGATTTAATCAAGCAAGACCCCCTGTAAAATCTCCAGTGGGAACAGATGGCCCAGATGATCCAACATTTCAGAGTACCTCTGCTGCAGTTTCCTCTGAGTTCTGCATCCAGTAAAGCTTCAAGTATTCTGGCTGAGATAATCCAGCCTCACAGAATACTTCAGTCAGTACTTAACCATAATCTTAAATTTTCTCAGGGTCCCCATAAGATTAACAGCATCCCCATTCAGCATGAAGTAACCTAGAAAACTTTGCCCATATTCCCAAGAAATTAATTATGGATGTTTGTCCTTTTTCTTTTTTCTTTTTTTTTTTTTGGTTTTTTGAGACAGGGTTTCTCTGTGTAGCTTTGTGCTTTTCCTGGAACTCACTTTGTAGACCAGGATGGCCTTGAACTCACAGAGATTCCCCTGCCTCTGCCTCCTGAGTGCTGAGATTAAAGGCGTGCACCACCACCGCCTAGCTTTTTTTTTCAACTAACTTATAAGATTAACAAATGCTTTACATTTGATCAGATATAACTTGCCAAAGGAAAACTCCCTAAAGTTAGGCTTGGGTCAGGGTTTTGTTTTTGTTTTTCCAGGCAAATGAAAGCAACCCAATATGGAACCTGAAGACCACTGGACTATTGTGACATCTGAAGAAAAAGAATGAATCATGCAGAGAAAATGTCTCAAGAAAAGGAGTAAATTGGCCTATTGACATATCACATTTCCAACAGGATAAAATTTCATAAATCTTCCTAAATGTTTGTTTCTGCTCTTCTCTACAGCCACATAACACAAATGGTCTTTTTTTACAGTCCTAGTTCAATTAAAAATTAGAGCTGGATTTGGAGTTGGAGCATGGCTCTCTCCTTCTCTAAACACAAGCATGTTGTTAAAAGAAAATTCAGAGTCTCTGTCTCATGTTAGAATAGCCATCTGGCATGGTACAGAAGAAAATCAAAACTAAAGGACTATTATTGTAACAAATCTCTTACCTCACCAATTCATTTTGACTCCTCTAAAATTTTTCTTTAGGTATAGTACTATCTTAAAATTTAAACTTTCTGTTTTGATATTAATGATGTTTAAGTTTTCTATAGTGAATGATAAATTTGCCTAACAGTGATCTCTGAAGTCTCTAAAAGGAGGACAGAGCCCCACAATAACAATTCAACCTGGACTATGATAATACCATAGAAAGCTGACAAGCACCACTTCAAGATCAGCTTTGGACTACAAATTGCTCAGGACAATTTCAAGGTGGCTAGCTGAGATAGTCTAGCCTTACAGACTACTCTAGCCAGCACATGAGATAAAACCTGTACTTTCCCATTACACAGAGACTGGACAACACATGACATAGCTAACTCTCTCAGGACTAGACAATTTTCTCAATTTTTTTCAGGGTTCTCTAAAGATGCCATCACCCCCAAAGAGCAGGAAGCAATTTTAAGAACATGACACCCAAATACCCAAGGGCTGGGGTGGGTTGTTTTTGGTCACTCAGTGGATTATGGATATTTGTTATCATTTAGGGAGGTTGGTTACAAGTTGTTATTAGTAATGGTCAGGAAAAAAGCTGAACAAAGGATATTAGATTTAGAGGTCTTGCTCTAAAAAGAGGAAGGATATAGACACAGAATAAAAACATGGATTATTGAATCTACTTCTAGACCAAAAAAAAACAACTACTTTTTAAAAATATTTACATTGATACGGATTTTTGTATATTGATACAAATTTAAGGTTTTTTATTAATTTTTTATTTATTTTATATACCAATCAAAGATCACCCTCTTCCCTCCTCCTGCCCCTCCAGCCTCCCCCTTCCAACCTATCCCCCATTACCTCCTCCAAGAAGGTAATGCCTCCCATGGGGAGGTGCATTTAGTAAAGGCAAGTCCAAGCCCCTTCCTTTGCTTCAAGGCTGTGTGAGTTGTCCCATTATATAGTGGGCTCCAAAGAGCCTGCTCATGCACCAGGGATGGATTCTGATCCTACTGCCAGGGGGCCCTTAAGCAGATCAAGTTACACAACTGTCTCATTATGCAGAGGGCAAGGTTATTTTTATTAGAACATACTGTACATACAATTCTACTATTGTTCAAGGTAGTATACCTATACAGCTCATCTAAAAATGTAATGTAATTTTCTAAGCCTTCAAAGTTATTTATTATTACAAATGATTTAGGATGATAAAAAATGCAAGTTAGTAGTTAGTCACCTATTACAATCAAACTTTCAGTCATGTTTGGTATGTTTTTAAGGTCAAATATAGATATATTTTAGATAGACATATGGTCTTCAAATATTTCAGAGATCTATAGAATTAGACATTTAAATAGTTTTAATAACATGAAATTTTTTTATTATAACAATGAGATATGTCTTCTCATGGGAGCATCGATTTACTTCAGAGAAGATGATGGGCATCATTGAAACTCCACATGTAGTTGACTTTCTTTGTGGCAAAGTTTAGTCACTCAGCAAGAAACTGCCCTTGCCTAGACTTCTGAGAGTATGCTGTCCAAATTAGACAAGCAGGGCATAGACTAGAGTGACTACTGAACCTTGCCAGAACAAGATGAGGCAAAAATCTGGCTCCACTAATTAGTCACGAAATATTATAGGCCTGTAGGCTGAAGATGGATGTCCCAATGTTGCAGAGGAACCTTAGGTGACTGTCCAGTCAGCCAGCTGTTTTCATCATTTCTTATTTATGAAATCTGTTTGCTCTACATTTACTGTTTACTCAGGTAATATTATATCCAACTCTCTGATAGAGTTGAAGACTTTATAGTTACAGTTTTCCTTTTAAACAAATTCACAAAAGAATTGTAAAGTGTATAAGATTGAGGGACATCAAAAGAAAGTTTGGTGTTGGTAAAGCAAGTTATGATAGGAAGTGAATTTGATGCAACATTTGGGACTCACCAAGATAGGATAGATATTGGAGTATTTCCTCTGAATTTGTTAATTGCTGTGGACTAGACATTGTTAATGTATTTATTGCCTTATATATTTATATATAGTTATTGTACTTATTGTATATAGTTTTTCTATGTTAGTTAAAACCTTCACTTTTTTAGTTTAGGCAAAATGATGGAAATGTTGTATATTTTGTTTGTGTTCTGACAAATAAAGCTTGCCTGGAGACTAGAGGATGGAACTAGCCACTAGTTAATCATAGATGCCAGGCAGTGGTGGCATACACCTTTAATCACAGCACTTGGGAGGAAGAACAAGGGAGATCAGGAGTTCATGGCCACCCTGGGCTAAAAGAGATTGATCTAGTCTGAAAGAGAAATATACATGAGTGGTGGCAGTGCACTCCTTTGATCCAAGCACATAGAAGTCTCAATCCTTTAATCCAGCACTTGGAAGGATCTCTTGCCTTTGATCCCAGCTCATGGAAGGCTAATGCCTTTAATCCCAGCTCTAAGGAAGTAAAGATTGGACTATAAGGTGGGTGGAAACAGGATCTCAGCCCATTCAGTTGGAGGATTCATAGAGTCAGAATTACCCTCCTCCATTCATCTGAGATTTTGTAAAGGTAAGATGTCTCTGGTTGATCACTGCTCTGCTTCTCTGGTATTTCAACATTTTCCCTCTATATCTGAGTCTGGGATTTTATAGTTAGAAATGATTAGGATTGTACTTCAGATGATTGCCTTCTGAGTTGCTCATGAATTTTATATCTGCTTCACATAGGGTGAGTTCATACCATATGAAACAAATGCTTCCTTAAATACCTCGAATCTAACATTTCTATAGCATTCCACTTAACTTCTTCATAACCTTGGGGCTGCCTACTGTCTGCTGGTCATCTTACATAGTAAGTGGATAAACTAAGGTTGGTTTTCTAACAACCTTGGCCCACCCTTCCTCAGTTTCACCATGCACTGGTCAGTAGGTTCTTGTCTAGATTCCTTTTTCTATGTTTGAGTATTTTTCTTATTCCCATTTATAAATCATTCTAAGGCTGTCTCTTATCAATCCACTTTCCTATTTGCCATAAGTATCAAATCCCTCTTCATATGTGTCACAAAACCCACTATGGCTATTAAGAATAAAACATGAATTAGCAGATTGATAGTAATTATAATAGGTACCATGTCAATCTTAGTTCAGTCACTTACCTTTTCATTTTCTGCTTCTATTTTCAAGCCTCCTATAGAAACATTATACAGGGTCATAATTGTAGAAGTAACCAACCATCTTATTGAATAAGAAACACAGAGCCGATTCAGAGAAGAGAGCCAAGAGGTCAGAGCTAAGAGCCTTACCCTTCCTGCTCCAGTGATTCTCTACAGCCAAGAGAGACCTACTTCCTGTGTGTTTGTCTTTAAATAGACTTTCTGTTCTGCCTTCTCATTGGTTGTAAACCCAACCACATGACTGTCTCGTCACTGCCTGTCTGTAGGTCACTCCAGGTCTTCTATGGTTGGTACTAAGATTAAAGGCGTGTGTCTCCAATGCTGACTGTATCTTTGACCACACAGAGATCTACCTAGCACTGCCTACCAAGTGATGAGATTAAAGGTGTGCACTACCACCGCCTTGGCTTTCTCTATGGCTTGCTAATAGCTCTGACCCCTAGGCAACTTTATTTATTAACATACAAATAAAATCACATTTCAGTACAAATAAAATACCACTATACATAATGGCCAGTATTATAATTTCCATCCTTAATGTGGGAAAGATTTTCCTTTAATATTACTTACCTTTCTCCTTGAGGTATTCTCAGGTATCTTACCAAATCTGATGGCTTCTCAGTTTGTCCACAGCTTGCATGATTTTTTGCCAATGTGGTCTTGCGATACATTGAATTGCTAAACGTTGTTTTTAACAAAATAGCTATAGTTTGATCTTATCAATAAATGATCTGGAGTCAGATACTGAGGTGAAAGCCTGCTAGATCAAAGAAGCAGAGAAAGCAACCAGCTGACCTTCCTCCTTAGCTGACATCCCAGGTGTCTCCTTCTCTTATGTCATCTCCAACAAGCCTCCTCACACTCAAACATCCCTCCTTTCTACTTACTGTGCTTCTCTCTGTCTAATGCTGTAAACCTGTGTCCTAACACAAAGGTACAGAGACCATAATTTGACAGTGGATGGGAACTCAGATTATGGCTGGAGTCTTCTAAGACAGGGGCTTGAGATGAGACTAAGTGTTTGTTCTTGGAACCTAAATGAAGGCAGAGAGGGACAGAGGTTCAGCAGCAGGAAGCCCTTTGTGAACTGGAAACAGTAAGGGGAGAGGGAACCACATTGTTTTCTACTCCAAGTTCATTGTCATTGGCCATTTTATTCTGAAGACTGATGTTCCCAACTGTGGCAGGGTCATTCTCTACATGAAAATTAAAGCTGGGTAGGCCACAAAAATGGCTCAGTGGGTAAATGTACTTGCTCCCAAGGCTGTCATGCTGATTTCCATCCACAGATTCAACTTGGTGGAAGGAGAGAATCAACTTTCTCATGTCATCTAATCTCCATATATATGTGCAGTAGTATTTTCTCACCCATACAGTGATGTATGCATGAGAAAACAAATATATTCCCTCTCTTTCTCATGCACATATTTAAAATGTATAAGTAACTGTAAATTAAAAGTTAAACTATGAAATTAACCTATTTTCTTATCTACCAACTTGAGATCTCTTCAATTCAGTGTTCTTATATAATTTTTTCCTTCCTTCCTTCCTTTCTTCCTTCCTTCCTTCCTTCCTTCTGTTGTTTCTTCTTTCATTCATCCACATGTATCTGAGCCTTTTCCAGGCACTGGAATATCCCAAAACAGCAGGGGCATTCTGTTCTCCCAAAGCCCTAGTTGCAATTCACCAGAAGGCAGACAGGCATCTAAAAGGTGAATTCAGGGGTTGACTGGAACCACAAAGGAAAAAAGGAAGAGAATGAGAAAGGAGGCTGAAGATATGGCTCAATGTTTAATAGCACATTCTGCTCTTCCAGAGGACCTGGGTTCAGTTTCTAGCACCTATGTGAAGAGGCTTTACAAGATTACCTAACTCCAGCTCCAAGGGACTCCACATAGTTCCTAGGCATCCACTAGTGAACAGGGCATCTTCTTCTGAGTCTCAGCATGGAGAACCCAGATGCTCCAGTGCCTAGGCCCTTAGCCAACTGCTCTGATAGGTTTATGAGACTTTACAGGAAAGTCAGGGAGCCTAAGGGGAATGACAGAGGCATTAGGTACTCCTGATGACTGCATGTCCTCAATGATTAAGTCTAGTTAATTCTCTCCATCAGGCAAGTCATAATAGATGGTGTTGATCTGAACAGCCGTCCTGTCCCAGTGCCAGGGCCTTGTTCATATTGAGGCTACTTTATCACCATGGCAACATTTATTTACATGTGCTATCACTGGGAAACTAAGACACAGAAACAATAGTGCTTACGTCTGCCTCACACAGGCCATGGGTGACAGACATCTGTCTGTGTATAATCATGTATTCACTGTCTTTACCCTGGAGGCCTTCTCAAGTATCTAGGCAGTAGGAAGAGCTGTTTTTCAGAGTTGTTAATGTTGGTCATCAGCATCTTGAGTGAATGTCTGTTCCAGGAAGTGAAAACAAATGGACAACTCCATTTGACTTTAGATCTAAGCTACCTGTCTCTGCAGAATTTCTGCAAAATTTCAGGGGTTCCAAGCCCACTTACTTGACAGAAAATCATTTGTTTTCTGGTATGCCACTGTCATTATTCCAGAAAGGACAACGACATGGCTTTGCTTTCACCCTTTCAGTAGATCATGCATCTAACACAGGGCTCTCTCTCATCAGGAAGTCACTGGTTTCAAACAACATAACACCTGTCCCTCATCGTATTTCATTGCACTTTTTAGAGAAGCAATGCTTTCAGAGATTGGCCTTAGATCCTGGGTATTAGCAACAATGGCCTCATATGGAGAAAGCTATAGCCCTAAATTTCTAATTCAGATCTGCCAAACACAACTGTCCCTTCCAGCCAGAGTTCCAGCAAGTTCTTGCTCTCTACCTTCTACCTGTCAGATATACCTCTGAAAACAGTCACCTAGGAGTGCTGGAGAGATGGTTCAGTGGTTAAGAGCTTTGATTGCTCTTGTAGATGACCCAGGTTCTGTTTTCAGCACACCCATGGCATCTCATAACCATCTGCAACTCCATCTCCAGGATATCCAATGCCCTCTTCTGGCTTCTGTTGACACGAGGCATACTTGCAGTTCACAGATATATATGCAGTAAAAATAATCATACACATGGAAAGAATGGAAGGTCAAAAGAAAGAGAGAAGAGAGAAAATAAGGAAATAAGGAAGGACAAAATAGAAATAAAGAGAGAGAAGAGAGAGAAAGGAAGGAATGAAGATAGAAAAAGAAAGAATGAAAGGAAGAGAGAAAGAAAGAAGAAAGAATGTAAAGAAACAAACAAACAAAAAACAAAGAAAGAAAAAACAGCAACCTGCATTTCAGAAAATATCTTACTATGGCCTTTAACTGTGCAAGACAGAGCATCACAGACCATGACAATGGTTCTATTTCAAGCTCACTTTTAACCCATAATCTTCCCTCTTCTAGATCATTCTGTGACTCATACTTTGAATTCAGGAATCCATGCCTCATTTCGGTCACCATCAAATACCTGGGAAAACTGGTCCATGTTATGATACAGTCTGTTCATTTAGCTCAATGACAGGCCTACTCCTGGTCTCATGTGTGAGGTTTCTGTACACACAAGTCCTGAGGAATATTTGTGGGTGCTTCTCTGGGAAGATAAATAGGAAGTCTTATTCTGTCCTATCTATTAAAATTCCTTAAACATCATTGCCTTGGGGGCACTGGCCCAGGCTCAGCAGTAGGAATCGGTACACCTATAAGAATACAATATTCTTTGGTGCAAGGTCAGTGAGGACCAGGAGAGACAATGGGCAACTAACTCCAGATTATAGGTCAATATTATCAAGGTCTATAGCTCAGTTCACACATGGCAAAAACTGTTTCTCTCACACAGCACAGGAGGCTGACCATCTCTGATTATTCAAGTCCTCCTGCACCTGCCTATGATTAATCTTCTGCCTGGTTCTCTAAGGATAATGACTGGGGGTGAATGTTAGAAAGACCAACATTGGTTGAAAGAGGCCTTCACACGATTCAGCAGTCCCACAGCAGGCCATCTTCTGTCTGTTGTCTGCTACCCAAGGCCACCATCAGAAGTGAGAATTCTAAACCATGGAGGCTGAAGATTGTAGCCTGAGAGCATGTACATGAATACAACCTACCTGTTGGGTATTAATGGTAAAAGCCTCTCAGAAAGTTATAGGCTGAAACTGTCAGAGGGCAACTGGACTCTCACTTATTCAGTGTCACCACTGATACAGGTCACTATGAGTGTGTAATCTGGAAATGAGTGACTGCCACTCAAAGTGACCCTTTCTGCCTGAATGTTACTTGTGAATAATTTCTGTTTATGCATGACTATAACTGCCTACGTACAGCTGGGTATTGAAGTAGACCCACCACAAAGTTACCTAAGCTGGCCAAGGCATCCTGCTCTAGTCCAAGTACATGCAGCTAGGCTCAGATGTGGTGATACATTGTGTACCCCAATAAAGCTTGCCTGAGGATCAGAGGATGGAGCCAGCCACTAGATTAGACATAGAGGCCAGACAGTGGTGGCACACACCCTATCACTCAGAAGCAGAGATCTGTCTGGATCTCTGTAAGTTCAAGGCCACATTGGAAACAGAGCCAGGTAGTGGTGGCACACACCTTTAATCCCAGGAAGTAATGGCAGGGCAGAGGAAGGTATATAAGGCTGAGGAAAAAAGAACTAAAGCAGTTCAGCTGAAACCTTTTCAGGGGAGGACTCAAGAGGATTTCTGGAGTTGGTGAGGTAATAGGTGGTGGCTGTGGCTTGCTCTACTTCTCTGATCTTTCAGTTTCCACCCCATATCTTTTTTTTAATTAAAAGAACATTTAACATTTGAACAACACCCAGCATTGAGCTAGAATGGGCTAGGGAAACTTCTCCTTCTAGACAAGCTCAGGGTGATGGAGACAGGACACATCTTAGACTCAGGATCAGTGCACACATGAGAATTCAGTGAATTTTTTTGTGTGTTGTACCAGTGGTGGATCAAGGACTTGTGGATGCTGCATAAGTACTCTTCTACTAATCTTCACCCTAGCTCTGGTTAGGACCTGCTCAACTAAGATAATAGAACAGACACTAGGGCCTTCTGTGTACCAGGATTTTCTCGTTTCTTTGCAGGCATCACATATGGCTTTATTTGGTTTGCTCTAGATGGTTCAGATATCCAGATCATATCCCTCTCAGATAATCATTTATATCCAGGGTCAACCTCATCCTGTTCTGCAATGTTGCTTCTGACCCATCTGCACAATACTCATGGCTTATCAATAGAGAACCCCAGATATCCTGCCAAGAGCTCTTTATCCTCAATGTCATTACTAATACTTGTAGATCCTATGTCTCTGTTGTCTAGAACTCAGCCATTGGTGTCAATAAGACCAAAGTAAAGAAAACTAAAGGTCTTGCAAAGTAGATCTTGGAAATGATAGCATCAAGCTTTGGGTGAAGCCTTGGTTTTATGGATTGACATAGAAATTAATTCCTAGCCTGTCATGGCCACAAACAAATCCCAATCCTCATATGACATTCCAGATATGATTCTTCTTCCTCTCCTTGCATCTCTGATTTCTCTTGACTCACCTTGGACTGATTGGAATGTGAAGTCGGGGTGCTCCCAGGAAGGAGGAACTTCCCAGGCAGTCAGAATTTACTTAGAGTCAAATAATTTTTTCTTTCTTCCACTAACCCATGCATTCTTGTCCCCCCATTTGCTATCATGATCTCTATGACCCAGAAG
The DNA here is from genome assembly GCA_902168415.1 of Peromyscus melanophrys. NCBI lineage: Eukaryota > Metazoa > Chordata > Mammalia > Rodentia > Cricetidae > Peromyscus > Peromyscus melanophrys. The sequence goes on along the minus strand of CABHPR010154473.1, from coordinate 21,713 downwards.
GAACACCCAGAACGTTGAGCCATTCTGATTTTCCTTTACCCCAAATGCTTCCATTTCCTGTCTTGTATCAGCTGATAATTGGCTTCTGGTCTGATTCCATTGGAGCCAGAAGAGGCAGGTGATGACTGTGCCTGGAAGGCTTGTCCTGAGTCAGGATGAAACTTATGGTTTGATGATACTGTTTCATTAACTCTTTTTTTTTTTTTTTTTGGTTTTTCGAGACAGGGTTTCTCTATGTAGCTTTGCGCCTTTACTGGAACTCACTTTGGAGACCAGGCTAGCCTCGAACTCACAGAGATCTGCCTGCCTCTGCCTCCTGAGTGCTGGGATTATTAAAGGCATGTGCCACCAACTCCCAGCTCATTAACTCTTCATGATGTCTTTTGTGGACATTACAGTGTCTATGAGTTCAGTATCTGGCTCCGGGTTTGTTTTTATTAATAAGACCCTCTAAGATTCATGCTACATATGATCCTGTTTTCTCAGACTCTCAGCCTCTGAGTCCTTATCCAAATGGATCTCAGCTGAACTGCTTCTTGAAAGCCTGAAAGCTTAACCAGCCAAAAGCTTCTAGTTTCTGGTCTTCACACCTTAAATACCTTTCTGCCTCCTGCCATTACTTCCTGGGATTACAGGCATGAGTCACCATGCTTAGCTCTTTCCAGTGTGGCCTTGAACTCACAGAGATCCACGCAGATCTCTGCCTCTGGAATGCTAGGATTAAAAGCATGTGTGCCACCATTTTCTGGCCTCTATATCTAGGGGCTGTTCTGTTCTCTGACCCCAGATAAGTTTATTAGGGTGCACAATATTTTGGGGAACACAATACCACCACACACATACCCAAACCACATAAAGCCTCAACAAAGAAAGAGAATTACAGGCCTGTTTCCTTCAGGAACATAGATGCAAAAATACTCAACAAAAACTCACAGACAGTATCCAAGGACCCATCGAAAATATCATCCAACATGTGTAGCTAGAGTTTTTCTGCCTGGCCCATAGTCAGGACAAATCTCTCTCACCCGCCAGTCCTGCAGCCGCTCAGACCCAACCAAGTCAACACAGAGACTTATATTGCTTACAAACTGTATGGCCATGGCAGGCTTCTTGCTAACTGTCCTTATATCTTAAATTAATCCATTTCTATAAATCTATACCTTGCCACGTGGCTCGTGGCTTACCGGTGTCTTCACATGCTGCTTGACATGGCGGCAGCTGGCAGTGTCTCTCCCACTCAGACTTCCACTTCCCAGAATTCTCCTCTCCTTGTCCCGCCTACTTCCTGCCAGGCCACTGGCCAATCAGTGTTTTATTTATTGACCAATCAGAGCAATTTGACATACAGACCATCCCACAGCAAACATGTGCTTCATCTTCTAGTGTGCTTCATTATCTAGAGTGCATCTTCATCATCTAGTGTGCTTTATCCCAGAGAAGCTGGGATGGCTCAACACGTGAAAATCTTTCAATGTAACCCACCATATAAACAAACTGAAGGAAAAAATCCACATGATCATATCATTTTATGCTGAAAAAGCCTTTGAAAAAATCCAAAACTCCTTCATGAAAAATGTCTTGGAACGTACAGGGTCACAAGGGACATATCTAAACATAATAAAGACAATATACATCGAACCAATAGCAAACATCAAATTAAGTGGAGAAAAATCCAAAGCAATTCCACTAAAATCCTAGACAAGACAAGGTTGTCCACTCTCATCACATATATTCAAAGGAGTACTTGAAGTTTTAGCTAGAGCAATAAGACAACTGAAAGAAATAAGGGGGATATAAACAGGAAAGGAAGAACTGAAAGTATGACTATTTCTGGATGACATGATTGTATACATAACCAAGCCCAAAAATTATACCAGTGAACCCCTAGAGCTGATAATCACCTTCAGTGATGTGGTGAGTTACAAAATTAACTAAAAAAAAAGATCAGTGGCCCTCCTATATACAAATGATAAATAGACTACAAAAAAAAACCCAAGGCTAAAACACACTTCACAGTAGCCACAAATAATAGAAAATAATTTAGTGTAACACTAACCAATGTGACGGTTTGAAAGAAAATGGATCCCAAAGGAGCCAGTTGAGTCCTGTTCTTTTAATCTCAAGAGAAATGTCCTAGGACTTTCCTCTGTAGTTTCCTGAGCACAAGGCTCTTCCTGAGAATGCCCTTCCTCTGGATTCACACTACATCCAACGTCCAGGGCTTCTGAGGACAAAACTCAAACCCTGGCTAGACCCATCCTGCAGTAGAAGGAATTGGGAGTCCCGAAGAGCACAGTGATTGTAATGACAGGCCCTGCACCCCACCTGTGCCTAACTTATCAGGGAAGTTCACATTTGGCTTTTTGACCATGCTTGCTGCAGCCCTAGACATGACATTGCAGTTCTCCCAGTCCAGGGGGTGATATCAGGGCACATGCCCAAATCTCCAAATATTGTTCCTCTGAGCCATGACCTAGCAGACTGCTTTTCATCTCTGTCTCGATTAACCTTAGCTCCCTCCCTAGACCTTGCTCTGACCTTCTGACTCCATCCATTGTCTGAGAACATTTTTCTGCATGGGAAGCATAAAAGTCTTCTTCCCTCTGGCATCTCTCATAGGGGAAGACAAGATTACCATTAGGGAACCATCTAGGAAAGGGCAAAGGGGACCCAGGAAGATCAGTGAGGACTTGTGCATACCCAACACATAATGCTAGAATATTGCCTTGAAACCCTCCATAGGAGGGTGGAGCCCACAGTCCTTTCAAGGACACACGGGTTACCTCTTCTCCAACACTGGACATATGAAACTCCTCACACAACTGCTCCTGTGCCTCTCTCCTGGATCATTAATTTGAGTGATGGCATTAGTGATAAAGGATTGATCTTCATTTCTAGTCATCACTCAGCTGATCTCTTTCCAGCCCTCATAGACATTTCTGTCACCTTCCTGCAGGGATTAAGTAAATACAACCCTCCCAGAGCATTGAGAATACAGGGTGGACTGGGTGTTCAGATGGGCTTCTGTGTCACAAGGACACATAGGCATGACTGAAATTCCCTCTTTGGTGCCGACAGACCTAAGGCAAGGACCCAGCAGGCGTCGGCCCTGGGATGAGTCACTGTTCTCTGAGGGCATGGAGATGCTTATCAGCCTTGTTGCACAATGCACTGATTGGAGGAGAACTATAAAGGGAAGTTGAGAGGGATGCTGGGCAGCACTAAGAGTAGAAGGGATTGAGCAGCGTGTTGAACTCAAACCCCATCACTCACCACCAATTGGATTCTGGAAGGTGCTTCTGCCAGAGAAGAATCTCAGCTCAGAAGTAAGAAGAACAGCAGAGCCTGAGTTCTGTGTTGGAGCTGAGGCTCTTCTCCTTAGAGGGAGGACATCACAGTGAGAGTATTGATGGAGAAATCCTCTGTGCTTCTCTGGAAGGGCTGCACCCCCTGGCAGGGGATTCTGCTGACAGGTAAGGGCACCCATTCTCAGGTGTCGGGGGGGGGGGGGAACTCAGAAGTAGTCTGGAGTCTCCTATGAGTATAGAAGCCCAAGGTTGGACTCAAGGTTTCTGTTTGTACTTATGTGGCAGAAAGCACAGTGAGGGAGAGAATCTTATCAGCCTGGACCTCTGAGAGGATGGGAGGCAATGTGAGGAAAAGAAAAGCCTCAAATACTTCATATTCACAGTGAATTACTTTGGCTGCATTGTAACTGAAGACAGCTGTTCCCAACCATGATAGCCTGACCCTCCAAACAGAAAGCAAACAGGGGAGGGTTAGCAACATGTCTCAGTGTGAAGATATGACAACCTGAAACCAATCCTCAGCTCCCACACAGTAGATAGAGATAATAGATACCTACAGGCTCTACTTTGTCCTCCACATAGGTGCTGTGGCATGCACCCACACATGCACACCCTGACACATGTGTCTCCACACACATTTGTGGCATACATCTTCATATGTGTACAAGGAGACACCAGCCTTCACAAATGCACACATATATTTTCATAAGTAAATTTAAAACTGTTTATACCACACTTGAATATAATTATTGTCATAAGCTCCAAACCTAGGAACTATGAATAGAAATCCATGGAGACACATTCCTTCTTCCTTCCTTCCTTTTTTTCTTTTGGTTTTTCAAGACAAGGTTTCTCTGTGAAGCTTTGCACCTTTCCTGGAACTCGCTTTTTAGACCAGGCTGGCCTCAAACTCACAGAGATCCACCTGCCTCTGCCTCCCAAGTACTGGGATTAAAGGCCTGCACCACCACTGCCCGGCTTTTTTTTTTTTTTGGTCCTTTTTTTCTTTATCCACTTGTGTCTGAGTCTTTTCCAGGAATTGGACCTTCAATCCCAGCATGAAGGAGGCAGAGGCAGGTGGAGCTCTTGAGTTCAAGGCCAGCCTGGCCTACAGAGCAAGTTCCAGGACAGCCATGACTACACAGAGAAGCCCTATCTAAAAGAAAAAAAAAAACCAAAAAACAAACAGGAACCAAAACCAAAACTAAAAAACAAACAAACAAATGAACAAAAAGCCCTGGTTCTAGTTGACGTGAGGTCAGTATATCTGAAAGATGAAACCATGGGTTTACTAGAATCACAAAGAGAATGCTATGGGCCAAAGGAATATGTATAAAACTCAGCTGGTTATGGCAAAGCCACTACCTGAAGGGATCAAGGAATTCCTTGTGAGGAAGCCAAATTCCAAGGAGCTTTTGGTGTTATTTGGTTTGTTATATATCAGCTGTCCTTTGTTATGAAAATCATGTGTGCCTTCATAGTTTTCCCAATTGATTTTTTCCTAAGAATTGCTAACAGTGTGGACTGATCACTGTTTGTACATATATGTTCGAGGCATTTGGAGAACAACCTCAGGAAAGAATTCCTTCCCTCAGGCCCATCCATTTCTTCTCATTTTAGCACTGGAATCAGATATCTCCCTTAGCCACATTCAAGGACTAACAGGAATAAAAGTCCAAATCACCACATAATAAGTCTCCTGAAATTAAGATAAATTCCACACAGAGACACCGCCTAGGTCAAGTGGACCTTAAGTAATAGCTTTGCACAATTTAGTTCAGACCCTCCTTTTCTTACAGCCTAACTTTATAGACCTCTAACTCCTTACTTAACTACTTCTAGGAATATTTAGATAACCTTCTGCACTGACAGCTATGCACAGACCACTCTCCTGTGTGTGTACAGTGAATTGAACCTCACCCAGCTCATAGAGTTCACAAAGAATCACTTACTGTCCACATGGAGGTGGACAGTTCAAGCCTCCCTGTAATTATCGTCATTGGCAGCATCCAGCCAGGTCCATTCCCAGACAGAGGAAAGTACCTTATCAGAGATACCTCTGTACTCTCTAAGAACAGACTTAAGTGTCCAGACTACCTGTTTCAGAAGGCCTGGTGGATGTGCCAATTAAGCTTAACTTCCTCCTTTCCCAAACCTTACCTCTAGTTCCAGATCTCCCTTTAACTATCACCAGAGGCATCTAGCTGTACACAGGTTGCCTAGCAACCGAGCACACTTTCCCCCACCCTGCAGAAAGACAGCAGATAGCTTGGACATATAGGAGCCACAGGAAAAAGGAAGGCAGTTTTATTTTCTCCCATTGACCTAGCAAGTTATAGATCCTTAACATTTTCTATCAATCATGTTTAAGACTATAGTTGAGTGCATAAGATCCCTCTTCTTAGATATTAACCAAATTTAGCCTTTAGTTAATTCATTTCCCCGTTAGTCACTTTCCTTTTGGGTTGCAAATGATAGTTGACAATTACTGCCCTTCTTTGTGATTCTTATCACCCCTCCATTTGACCCTGGCATTTGCACTGCCAAGGGATTACTGCTTGTAAGTGAATATATACCAGGACCCCCCCCCCCCGGCAAGGGAGGACAGAGAAGAAGATTTGGATGAATAAACTATTGGACTAAGAGCTCAGTGTACTGAGATTCCATTTCCCAAAAATAGTCCTCACTGTTTGCAGTTTTTTCTCCCGAGCCCCTGGGAAGTATAATATTAAGCTTGTCCTTCTAATATTACACAAGAAGAGAATAGAGAAAATAATCAGAAAGTGAGAACTCTCCAGAGGAGACACTCATAAAGGCATTGCTCCTCACACCAAATACTCTACATAAGAAGGGATATGAGACACTGAGAGGGGATCAAGGCAGATACTGGAGCAGAGAATTCCTAAGAGAGTTAATGACACACTCAGACACTCCAAGTCAATGGAAGTCATGTTGCTCATGTCTACAATGGAGGGTGGGCACACACCTACTCACATACCTAAGCTGAGTGATGATCACAGCTGTTTTTCCTCAATTCCCTTCTAGCCTGCCTTTTAACCTCCTGGCACCTGTCCACCACTGCCTATGTGACCACTAAAACAGTGCCACCCCAAGTGGCTGAAGGAGAAAATGTCCTTTTCCAGGTGCATGATCTTCCAGAGAATATTATAGCCTTTGCCTGGTTCAAAGAGCTAAGAAATATGAACAAAGCAATTGCAGTATATGGACTGCACATCAATTTAAGTGCACCAGGGCCTGTGCACAGTGGTAGAGAAACAGTATATCACAATGGATCCCTGCTGCTTGAAAAAGTCACCCGGAAGGACATAGGATTTTATACCCTGCGGACCTATGATAGAAATGTAAAAATCGTATCAACAACATCCACGTACCTCCATGTGGACAGTAAGTGATTCTTTGTGAACTCTATAAGCTGGGTGAGGTTCAATTCACTGTACACACACAGGAGAGTGGTCTGTGCCTACCTTCCCTATGCATTGTGGTCCCCTGTTGGGGTTCAGCATTTAGTGCAGGACATGTATGGTATAGAATAATGATAATAGATCAGAATCCTACATTTGGCTTCATCTTGCACACAGTTGTATGCATGGTGGGTAACTAAGCTAAGAATATGAGCCTTTGTCTAGACTCTAGGGATTCTTACCAGGAATGTTTCCTTGAGAAAGACCCTGAGGGAATCAACATTGTGCCTGGTTGAGGAAAACATGGGATCCTCCAAGAGATGTGAGCACCAGGATCTTCCTAGAGATGTGTGCCTCCAGACCTCTGTCCCAGACTCACTCCAGGTGTCCTTGAGAAGCATTTTATTAGTGAGATTTTTACTCCATGATGGCAGGGAACACTGCTGTATAGTAGTCAAAGTCTTGTGATGTGTGGAACCAGACAGTGCATGGTCATGAGAACCTTGGTTGGGCTACATCCTTTGGCCATCTTCTTCAGAGAGTCAGCAGGGGAGTATAGCTCAACAGATTTCCAGGCCATTAATTAACTGTCCTCATTGGGCATATGAGATTTCACATGATGGTCATTGTCCCCAAGGAGAGGGACTGAGGACACAGGTTCTCCTGACAAGTGCTTGTCCTCTGAGTCCAGCTCGGGTTATTCTCTCCTACAGGAAAATGACTATGCTGATCTGACAGCTTCCCAGACATAAACTGATTTTCCCCTGGTGATCACCAGGGATGTCATCAGGACACACAATGAACTTGCAGAAGATTATTTGCTTGAACCATGAACTTACCTAGTAGCCTGATTCCACCCTTGTTTTCATAGACGTGGAAATCATGGCTACAGCATTGGCAGATCTACCGGCTGTTTAGGGTGTCAGGAGTTTATGTTACGCTTTCCACTTTATGTGTTTCCTTGGGAAATACATGATATCAAAAGGGAATCAACTAGAGAGAGATCCAAGGCATCTCAGAAAGACCATGGAGCACATGGGCAGACCCATTACACAGCTCAGCAAATGGAGGAAGTGAGAGCATGGCCTTGAAAATCATGCACAAGGATGAAGAAGCTCACAGCCTCTTTCTAGAAATCAGGTCACCTCCTTCCACACCCAAGATGTGAGACTCCTGATATCTCTTGGGCCTTTGACCTCAGTAAGATCCCAGTCTGATGGAGACTCCAGTGAGAATAGATTTGTTCTTTTGCCCACATATTACTCACCTGGTCCCTTTCCAGCATCCAAGGCAGATTTGTCACCTTCCTGCTGGGAGCAAATTCCATGTTTCCAGAGCATTGAGAACACAGGGCAGACTGGGTGCCCAGCTGGGTTTCTTTGTCACACAGTTGTGCAGATTGTCCCCTTTGGGTGCTGACAAACCTAGGCCAGGACACAGTAGAGTGCAGTTCCGTGGTCAGCTGCTGCTATCTCATGTCACAGGGATGTCATTACCCTTGACTCTCTCTGTGTTCTAGAGACAGAAACATAAAGAGAGAATGAGGAACATGGGGCAGCACTGAAACTGGAGGGGCAGAGCAGTGTTTTGAACATTGACCCACCCTTGACCCATCAGACTCTGGGAGGTGCTCCTTCCTGGGAAGAGGCTCAGCTCAGATGGGGGAAGGACTGCAGAGTTTGGTAGTACTGGAGCAGTGCTGGAGCAGAAGTACCTCAGAGGGATGACAGATCAGTATACTGAGACAATGGAGGCCCTTCTCGGTACTCATTTGCAAAGGATGCACCACATCTCAGTGTTTTCTGCTCAGAGATGAGGAGACCAAAAGTTGACCGTGTGTGAGAGGAGAGGACTGACATACTCTCTGGAATCTCCTGAGTGGCACAAGGACATGATAGGAGTCTCATTGTTTAAAGGAGAGAAGATAGAGAGTGGTAGAGAGGCTCACCATTAGGATGCTCTCATTGAATATTAAACAGTAAGAGTAGGGGAGACATTATTCTACCAAAAATTTAGTAAGCATGACCACAATATTCTAATGCTCTCAGCTTGATGGCTCAAACAAAAACATCAAGCTGGTCTGGATAACTGACATTGTCCAAAATGATATAGAAATTTGCTTCATTGTCTAGCAAGCTGAGGCCAATGAACAGAAGTCCTCTGACCTCCACTCAAGTACTGTGTTTGGGCCCCCCCCCCCCCGACACACACACTAAACTAGCCCTTACACTAATCACACACATGTATAATATGTAAACAAGTATAAAAAACCAAAGCAAATAGAATGATCCAATACCGTATCCCTAAACCTATGAGTTTCTTAAGTAAATCTATTGGCATACAGGGTTCTGGGACATCATTCATTCAGCCAGTCTCCACATGTATCTGAGTCATTTTCTAGACAGCATTTTAAAGCAAATGCAAGACAAATCATGGTTCTTATGATGCCCCAGTTCCAGTGGATGTGAAGTAAGGAAAGCTAGTGGTGAATTCAGGTGTTGGCTGCAACCACAAGAGGAACGGAACAGCAACAACAAAAGTCGGTGAGTGAAGACATAGGATCTGTAGGGAAGAAGTCAGGCAGGTATCACTCCAACACCAATCTAGTGTAAATGTGAGCAGGGATCTGATAGCTGTAAGCTGGGGCAATGTTGACAACAGGAGAGAGAGAGACACATATTGGAAATGAAAAGTGTGGGGAAATTGAGAGCATGAAAGTTATGTGCACACCTCCACCTAGTAGGACAAGGTGACACTCATCCACAAACCTAGATGAGCAATGGACACAGCTGCTCAGGACACAGGGCCTCATCTTAGTCAAACACAAAATTCCCAATTCAGATGGATCTCTCTCTTCCCTTCTAGCTTTCCTTTGGAACTGTGGACGTGTTTCCACCTCTGCCCAGCCCATTATTGAATCAGTGCCACCCATTGTTGCTGAGGGGGGAAGTGTTCTTCTACTCATTCACAATCTTCCGGAGAATCTTCAAGCCTTTGTCTGGTTCAAAGGAATGAATGTGTTCTGGGTCCATGAGGTTGCCCGATACATAATAGATAAGAAATCAAGTATGACTGGGCCTGCATACAGTGGCAGAGAGGTGTTGAACAGGGATGGATCCCTGGTGCTTCACAATGTCACTGTGAACGATGCTGGATTGTACACTCTACGAATTCTGTGTACAGATTTGAAAAGTGAAGAAACTCATGTGCAACTCCAGGTGAACAGTAAGTGATTCCCTGTGACTCTTCAGTGCTGGGTGGGGCTCAGACACACAGGGCTGTCATGGCTGGCCTGGCCTCCCTTCCCTCTGCACTGTGTCCCCATGGGGAGGTTTGAGCACTTAGTACAGAACACACTGTAGAGACAAATGACTGTAGATCATCTTCCATCTTCTGACTCCACCTGCATCAAGGAAGACCTTGATGGAAAGTAACTCAGCCTAAGATGTCAGAGTCAGCCCAGGCTCTTGGGGCTCTAGACCAGGGATCCCTGAACCCTGTCATCTTTCCAAGGCCAGAATAAAGTGTCCAAAGGGGCGCTTTCCCAGTGCTTAACTCTTCCTCTCAAAATTGATAGTAAACAATGATTTTCAGTCATCCACGTCAAAATGGGATGTGTATTAGCTCCAAATAGAGTGTCAAATAAAATCCAGGACCTGGTAAAGAGACCATGAAGGAGTGCTGCCTACTGTCTTGCTCCTCATGGCTTGTTCAAGCTGCTATCTTATATCACTTAGGACTGCTAGCCCAGGGGTGGAAATGCTTGCAGTGGTCTGAACCCTTTCACATCAATCCCCAATTTTAAAAATGTGCTATCGTCTTGCCCACAGGCCAATCTGGTGGTAGCATTTTCAACTGAGGCTCTGTCTTTCAAAATGACTCTAGTTATATCAAGTTGACATAAAACCAGCTAGCCTAGTACCCAAGCCTTCTAAAGACCTTAGCTTGCCCTGAGGGTCAGAATGCACCCAGGCCTCATCCAGTTCCAGTCCTGAGGGCTGCCAGTCAGAGAAGCAAGACCACTTATTGGGAGATTTCAGATGTTGAGTGGAGCCACAAAGGAAATTGACAAAAACCTATAAAGTGAAAATTCCAAGCATGTTGAGTTCAGGGCCTTGAGGCATCATCTCAAACCCAAGTGTGCATGAGTGTGTGCAGTGTCTGACTGAGGGCAGTGAGGGAACAACCATGTAGACACCTGAAGAATGATTTCTGTCCTGAGGATATGGCACTTTTAAGGGTACAGATGGAATGGAGGAGGACATGCTGCTGACCTTCATTAAGTGAGATAGACACACTCACACCTGCAGGTCTAGGCTGAGTGACAAATGATAGGAATTCCAAAAACGCCCCATGGTCCTGCATGCCTAGCGGGACACTTAGTCATCTCCACCTAGTCATTTCCAGGTTATACGTCCTGTGTGACCCATGCCCCATGGTTACATGGTCAAGTCCTCGCACGGACATGACCGCGTGATCTCTGCATGTGAGCCTGTGTGTGCAGGTGCATCCTGGCCTTTATAAGGTGGCACCATGTTCCCTTGTCTCTCTCTCTCTGTCTGTCTCTCTCTGAATGTCTCTGTGCCTCTCTGTGCCTATCTTTCTGTTTCCTCTCTGCCAGGCCTGGCTTCTCCATCCTATCACCTCTTCTTTCTAATAAAGCCCATTCTAACTCTGGTAGCCATGGCTCGTGACTCTTCTGCCGAACAACCAGTGCCATTTCATCCTTTCAACAAACCCACCTGCTCAAGATGGAGGTCACTATCTTTTCACCAAGGACAATGATCCCCATGTGATGGCTCTTGTTTCTCATTTCCCTTACAGCCTCCCTTTCTCCGTGCTGTAACCCTCTCAAATCTTCCCAACTCATGATCCAACCAGTGCCTCGGTATGCTACTAAAGGGAAAAGTGTTCTTCTCCAAGTTCATAATCTTCCAGAAGATCTGGAAGCCTTTACCTGGTATAAGTCAATATATAGGCTCCCACATTTTGAAATTGTAGAAGAGAGCAGAGTCTTGAATACTGTTACCTGGGGTGATCATTATAGCGGAAGAGAGACTGTGTATTCCAATGGATCCCTGCTGCTCCAGGATATCACTGAGAATGATGCAGGAATGTATACACTGGAAATTTTGAAAAGTGATTCCAAAGTTGAAAACGCATACGTGGAATTCCATGTAAACAGTAAGTAACCCTCTATTGCCTCCAACTGCTGGCTGTGGCTTATCCTGCTTCATATACTGAACTGTCATGACTGGGCTGTGCCTGTTCTCTTCCCTACTGCATTGTGTCCCCCCAATAGGGTTTGGGCACTTACTGCAGGACACACATGGGGTAGACAAACAACAATAGGTCAGAATTCCTCACCTGTCTTTACCTGCACGGAGGAGAATGTATTCTGGATAACTCAGCAAAAGGTTGTCAGCCTCAGTATCAGCTCTCACCATGCACGTAGCCTCAAGAGAGACTGTGCTAGTCAGGAAGACAGTGGATGAGGAAAGCATGGGATTCTCACAGAGAGAACCAGGAAGACCTGACTCTAAAACTTTGCCCCTGCCTGCACTCCAGGTTACACTTGGGATATTTTTGTCACTTTCTGTTATGCTTTACTGTTAGAACTGACAGGGAACAAGGCTTTATTGACTGCCAAAATCCCTTAGAGTGTAGACCCAGCTATGCCCTGCCATGACCACTGTAGTTAGGTAGGTCATCTCTGTATCTCCTTCTCTGGATTCTCAGTGGATAGGTGCCCAGCCCACTAGCCTATTGTTCTGATGGGCTTTTGAGATTTCACAGGAAGGTCAAGGCATCAAGGTAAGAAACAGAGGAGGCAGATACTCCAGATTCTGCCTTCTCCTCAGGGGTCCAGCCTACGGAATTCTCTTCTGCAGGTAATAGTAACAGATGCTGGTGATGTCAGCAGCTCCCCACCCCAAAGTCAGACCATTGTGGAAAACTAAGCATAACTCATGGACAGGGAAATGATCAAGCACTATGTATTCTATTTACAAGGAAACTGAGACATAGGAAACAGTGCCTTATCAGGGTTGCAGAATCCCTGGGTGGCAGATCCAAAGCACAAGATATGTCTATAGTCACAGCTCCAAACTATGCCCCCTGGAGGCTGTATTAAGTACCAACTAAAGAAGGGATGGTTGAGCTCTCTGGACCACTGTCATTTGGAACTCTCCTCTGTTTTTTTTTTTTTTTTTTTTTTTACAGAGAATGTGGCACAGCCCTTTGTGCACATTACTAACAGTGTAGTCTCATCAAACAGAGCTGTGCTCTTAAACTGTGTTTCCCCTGACACTGATATCTCCATCCGTTGGTTCTTCAATAACCGGAGACTGCGGCTCTCAAGAAGGATGACTCTGTCACCAACGAAGTGTGGACTCAGAATATATCCTCTGCGGTCGGAGAACTTTGGCGAGTACAAGTGTGAGGTCTCCAACCGAGTCAGTTCAAAGACCAGTCTCCCAGTCCAGCTTCGATGATGAATGAGTGACCTCTCCTCTCATTCTACAGTAGCATGCTGGCATCTCTTTATCAATGGGGTACTAAATGGGGAAAAGTTATACAGTGAAATTGATGTTATCACTCAGGTATAGCCAGCATAGTGACTCACACCTATGATCCTGGGATATATATGTGTACAAGGGCAGGCCATGATTTAAAGTGAAACAATGTCTCCAAAGGAAAATAAAGACAACAATATGGTAAACAGAAATGAAAAGGATTTAAGAGCTTAGATTTTTGAGACAAATATAGCCAACCATTAGAATTCATGAGAACTAATTTCAGGAGCTGCCAAATTTTTGGATGCTCTGAGTCTGCTGTAAAAATGATGGAGTGTTTGCAAAGAGAAATAACATCCTCTCCTATGGTCAAATACATTCGATATTTAACTAATTCACTAATTTAACTAAGTCCGATGCTGCCTGGATACCAGTCATCCATGTGAAGCAAAGAAGAGTGACAGGATAAGGGTCTGCCCGTGTTTCACTGTGGACATAGCTGGTTTCTAAATAGCTTTGATCCACAGTTTGTTTTATGTACAGATGTAAAGTCCTTCACATAGGGACAGATCATATTGTTTTCATCCTGAGAGTGGCATTTGCACTGGGACCTTGCACATGAATACTTTTCCTGTCAATATGTATTTCTTTCCTCTTTTATTCTCCTCTCATATATTACATCCCTACCACAGTTTCCCTTCCCTACACTCTTCCCTAACTTCTTACCTCCCCGTTCCCTCAGATCCATTCCTCTTCTGTTTCCCTTCAAAAAATGAGCAGGCCTCCTAGGGATATAAACCACAAATGACATAGCCAGTTATATTAGACTTGCCGTAATCTCTCACACCAGTGCTGGGTGAGGCAATCCAGTAGGAAGAAAAGGGTCCCAAAGCTGATAAAATAATCAAAAATATCCCCCACTCCCACTGGTAGATGTTCCACAATAATACCCAGATACATTACCATAACTTATATGCAGAAGATCTAGCTCAGATCCACACAGGGTCTGTGATTATTACCTTAGTCTCTGTGATTCTCTATAAGCCCTGCTTAATTTATTCTGTGTTCCATGTTTTCATGGTGTCTTTGGCCCCTTTGGTACCTACAATCCATTCTCCCCTCTTCTGTGGGGTTGCCCTGGCATTGCCAAGTGTCTGGCTGTGTGTCTCTGCATCTGCTCCTATCAATTGCTGCATGATGACATCAATTGCTGATAACAATTAGGCTGGACACTGATCTGTGAATATAACAGAATATCATTAATAATCATTTCACATAAAAATTTCCAGGCATGTTTGATTCTATAATGAATTTCTGGATTGTCCAGCCTCTGGGTCCTGGCCACACAGGCAGTGTCAGGTGTGGGCTTCCTCTTGTGTCATGGGCTTCAAGTTGGACCAGTCAGTGGTTGGCCACTCCCACAAGTACTGTTCCATCACTGTCAGGTATTCCGTGTTTTGTGAGTCAGTGGAAGAAAGTGTTCACTCAAAGATCAAATTTTTAGGCCTCAGTATGTGACAGGAGGAAGGTCCAGCCTCTGACGGACTTAACCTTGAAAAGCTATACAAAGGTGTATGTATTGTTTGTGGCACAAAATTGCTTTGGAGGGGTAAACAAGTTCCTCATACAAAAGTCCCACATTAACTCAGCACTTTTGCTTACAGAGTACAGCGAGAGAGGAGGAGGGGAGCAAAAATTCAGCAGCAGGAAACTCTTGGTGAATAAGTCATTGTAAAAGGTTGGGGAACAAGATTGTTCCTGATTCAAAGTTAATCACCATTGGCCGTTATGTTTTGAAGACTAATGTTCCCAACTGTGACAGGATGACTCTTCATATAAAAATAAGACTAGGGTTGGCTACTGAGGTGGCTCAGTGGGTAGATCACTTTCTGCCAAGGCTGACATGCTGAGTCAATCCTCAGATCCCACGTGGTGAAGAGAGAGAATCAAGTCCCTCATGTCTTCTAACTTCTACAACTGTACCATTGCATTTTCCCATGCATAGAGCAAGAAAATTAGAAAAGAGGGCTTTGGAGATGGCTCAGTGGTTAAGTGAACATTTTGCTCTTCCAGAGGACCTGAGTTCAGATCCCAGCACCTGTGCTAGATGACTTCACAACCAACCTCCTGTAACTCCAGCTCCAGAGGATTTCCCAAAGACTCAGAAGGCTTCTGCACACACTTGGTACAAAAGCATACCCATACATAAAAGTAAAACAAATCTTATAAAAATAAAATGAGAAAAAGATGACCCAGGGACTCTAGAAAAAACAATTAGGTATGGCAAGCCCTACCCACAAAATGCTCTTGAGTTTGAGCAGAAACTGAATGCAGTTGGGTGTGGGGCGCCATCCCTCATTCTCATATTTCCCCAGAGGGCTCTTGAGTAGAAGCAGCAGGAACTGTTAGATAGAATGATATAGGGGAGGGAAACAGATGGAATAAAAGGACAGCCTTGAGAGGGCCTGGATCCTAATCCATTGGGCCTCAACTGTATCTGCCCTAGGGTACTTAAAGGGATGCCAAAGGGTAGAGCAAAAGAACTCCCTGCAGCACAGCCAAGTGCAGACCATCTCAAACACCTGTACTCAGGCTTGTGGTCCAATCATCCTCTCTATTCAGACCTGCTGGGTGAAGCCCAAATGTGCCCCAACAGGCCGTGCTTTCTTAAAATATAAAAAAAAACAACTCTCAAGAGCCCACCAGTGCCAATTGGACTGAGGTGAGTCTTTGCCTTATACCCAAACACCCCAGCTTATGGATATGATAAGATAAAAAGGGAGATTATGGAATATACTTTTAAAAAGGAACTACTTGTTTTAAATAAGATAAGTAATGAAAATTTTTTGGTCTGAGTTTATCAGATGTTACTGGACTGGACATTGTTAATATATATATAATGGAGTTTTTATCTGAATCTGTCAAATGTTTATGGACTAGAAATCAATAATGTAATCTTGACTGTGCATATTGTATATACTTATTGGATATAATTTTCTTGTATTAGTTATAAGCTTTTTTTAATTTTAGACAAAAGAGGGGAAATGTGGTGGTATTGTGTTTCCCAAAATATTGTGTATGCTAATAAATTTATCTGGGGTCAGAGACAGAACAGTCACAATATTAAACATAGAGGATAGGCAGTGGTAGCACACGCCTTTAATCCTAGCATTCCAGAGACAGAAATCCCTCTGGATCTCTGTGAGTTCAAGGCCACATTGGAAACGGCCAGACAAGGTGACACACACCTTTAATCTCAGAAAGCAAGCCTTTAATCCCAGGGAGTGGTGGTAGAAAGCAGAAAGGTATATAAGGCGTGAGGACCAGAAACTAGCAGCATTTGGCTGGTTAAGCATTTGGCTGGTTAAGCTTTCAGGCTTCTAGCAACACAGTTCAGCTGAGAGCCATTCGGATATGAGGACACAGAGGCTTCCAGTCTGAGGAAACAAGACCAGCTGAGGATCTGGTGAGGTGAGATAGCTGTGGCTTGTTCTGTCTCTCTGACTATCCAGCATTTCACCCCAGTACCTGGCCTGGGTTTGATTTTATTAATAAGAACTGTTAAGATTCATGCTACACCAGCTTCTAGACTTTGGGTCAGGGGTACAACCCTGTGCCCCTATACAACTACCAATGCCAGTTCCAGTTTCAGGCCAGTAGGCAGACAACCTGCAGACAGGTCAGACTACCAGACCCTGTAATGCACAAGCCCCACCTCTCCCAAAACTCATCCACTCCCCAAGACAGCAACTGTTCCCTGAGACAGACCCAACCAGTGCCAATTGGACTAAGAGGAGAGTCTTTGTTCTCAGAGCCAAACACGCCAGCCTCTAGGTTTTGGGCCCAGGGGCACAACCCTGAGCCCTGACACCACCACCCATTGCAGTCCCAGTTTCATGCCAGTAGGCAGACATCCTGCAGAGAGGTTGGACTACCACCATCCCCCACCAGACCCTGTGACAGACAAGCCCTACCCCTCTCAAACCCACCAACCATCCGAGATTTCAGCTACTCCCAGAGACAGAGCCCACCAGTGCCAATTGGACTAATAACTGCTCCCTGAGATAGAGTTCATCAGCACCAATTAGACCAAGAGCCCTGACTAGACCAAGAGCTCTCACTGGATCAAAAGTATCAATCAGATCAAGAGAGGTGCCCTCAGACACATACACCACTTGTACCAAGTGGAGAAGCAGATGGGTAGATGCCAGTGCAAAAATACAGTCAACAACATATAAACAAATATGGCTCCATCAGAACCTACATCAGAAGACCTGAACATCCCAATACAGAAGAAACAGAAGAAATCAACCTTAAAATGACTTTATGAAGATTATAGAAGTCTTTAAAGAGGAAATAAAAAAATTCCCTTAAAGAAATTGAGAAAAATGCAAACAAAAAAATTATAAGAAGTCAGTAAATCTCTTGAAGAAAGCCAAGAGAAAGCAATTAAACGGGTGAGGAAAACAGTTCAAGATTTGAACACTGAAATCAAGACAATAAAAAAGATACAAACTGAGGGAATTGGAAGTAGAAAATCTGAGTACATGAACAGAAACTACAGATACAAGCATAACCAACAGAATGCAAGAGATGGAAGAGCAGATCTCTGGTGTTGAAAATACAATAGAGGAAATAGATTCATCAGTCAAAGAAAACACTAAATCCAACAAAGTCATGACCCAAAATGTCCAGGAAATTTGGGACACCATGAAAAGACCAAACCTAAGAATAATAGGGATAGAAGAAGGAGAAGAATACCAACTCAAAGGCACAGAAAATATATTCAACAAAATCATAGAAGAAAACATTTCCAACTTAAAGAAGGAATTGCCTATAAAGATACAAGAGGCTTACAGAACACCAAATAGACTGGCTCCAAAATAAAAAGTCCCCTTGCCACATAATAATCAAACCACTAAACATACAGAATAAAGAAAAAATATTAAGAGCTGCAAAGAAAAAGGCTAAGTAACATATAAAGGCAGACCCATAAGAATAACACCAGATTTCTCAATGGAGACTCCAAAAGCCAGAAGGTCCTGGACAGACATTATGAAAACACAAAGAGACCATGGATGCCAAGTCAGACTATTATACCCAGCAAAACTCTCAATCACTATAGACAAAGTAAACAAAATGTTCCATGATAAAACCAGATTTAAACAATATCTCTCCACAAATTCAGCCCTACAGAAAGTACTAGAAGGAAAAATTCAACCTAAAAAAGTTAGATACTCCCATGAAAACACAGGCAATAGATAGTCCCACACCAACAAATACCAAAGAAGGGAAACACACAACACTACCATCAAAAATAACAGGAATTAACAATCGCTGGTCATTGATATCCATTAATGTCAATGGTCTCAATTCACCTATAAAAAGACACAGGCTAACAGAATGGATACAAAAACAAGATCCATTCTTCTGCTGCATACAAGAAACACACGTCAACTTCAAAGACAGATAGTACCTCAGAGTAAAAGGCATGGAAAATGCTTTCCAATCAAATGGACTTAAGAAGCAAACTGGTGTAGCTATCTTAATATCTAATAAAATAGATTTCAAAATAAAATTAATTGAAAGATATCGTGAAGAACATTATATATTTATAACAGGGAAAAGCCAACAAGATGAATTCTCAATTCTGAACATTTATGCTCCAAATACAAGGGCACCCACATTTGTTAAACAAACATTACAAAGGTTAAATCACATATCAAACCCCATACACTAGTAGTGGGAGACTGTAACACCCCACTCTCACCAATGGACAGCTCTTCCAGACAGAAACTTAACAGAGAAATAAAGGAACTAACAGATATTATGACTCAAATGAATTTAATAGATATCTACAGAACATTACACTATAACACAAAAGAATATACCTTCTTCTCAGCACCCCATGAAACCTTCTGTAAAATCTACCACATACTCACACACAAAGAAAATCTCAATAAATACAAAAAAATTGGAATAACCTCCTGTATCTTACCAGACCACCATGGCTTAAAGTTAGATTTCAACAATAACAAAAATTACAGAAAGCCTACAATCTCATGGAAACTGAATAATGCCCAGCTAATTCACCAATGGATCAAGGAAGAAATAAAAAAAGAAATTAAAGACTTCCTAGAGATCAATGAAAATGAATATACTACATACTCAAACTTATTGGGACACTATGAAAGCAGTGCTAAGGGGAAAATTCATGGCACAAAATGCCTACATAAAGAAGTTGGAGAAATCATACACTAGGAACTTAACAGCACACCTGAAAGCTCTAGAACAATAAGAAGCAAAGTCACCCAGGAGTAATAGATGCCAGGAAATAGTGAGAGCTGAAATCAATAAAATGGAAACAAAGAGAACAATACAAAGAATCAATGAAACAAAGATTTGGTTCTTTGAGAAAATCAACAAGATAGACAAGCCCTTATCCAGACTAACCAAAAGGCATGAGAGAGCATCCAAATTAGCAAAATCAGAAATGAAAAGGGAGACATAAAAACTGACAATGAGGAAATCCAGAGAATCATCAGGTCATACTTCAAAAACATGTACTCCACAAAATTGGAAAATCTAAAAAAAATGGACAATTTTCTCGATAGATACCATATACCTAAGTCAAGAGCAGATAAACTATATAAATAGAACAATAACCCCTAAGGAAATTGAAACAGTCATTAAAAGTCTCTCAACCAAAAAAAGCCCAGGACCAGATAGTTTCAATGCAGAATTCTACCAGATCTTCAAAGAATAGTGAATATCAATACTCCTTAAATTGTTCCACACAATAGAAACAGAAAGAACATTACCAAACTCCTTTTATGAGGCTACAGTTACTCTCTTTCCCAAGCCAAACAAAGATGCAATAAAGAAAGAGAATTACAGACCAATCTCCCTCATGAACATTGATACAAAAATACTCAATAAATATTGGCAAACAGACTCCAAGAACACATCAAAACAATTATCCACCGAGATCAAGTAGACTTCATGCTAGAGATGCAAGTTTGGTTCAACATACAAAAGTCTGTCAATGTAATACACCATATAAACAAACTGGAAAAAAAAGCCACATGATCATTTCCTTAGATGCTGAAAAGGCCTTTGATGAAATCCAACACCCCTTCATGATAAAGGTCTTGGAGAGATCAGGAATACAGGAAACATACAGGGAGAGTAAGTAGGAGGAGGAATTTAAACTTGGGGAAGAAAGAGAGAGAGAGGCCGGGGGACACCAAGGGCCAGACAGACAGACATGGAGGAAGCAGAAAAATAGGGCCTACAGAATGAAAGAAAGATAAAAACCTCAAGGCAAAATGTAGATGAATAGAAACATAAATTAAGTCATAAGAGCTAGTGGAGGTAGCCTAAGCTAAGGCCAAACATTCAGAATTATTAACAAATTTGTGTCTTTATTTGGGAGCTGGTTGGTAACCCAAAGAAAACTCCAACTACACCCTCTCTCAGCACTCATTAATTGCCTGCTCTTCATTTAGGGGTGGACCTCTGTGAGATTTCCCAATCCATACTGGTATGTAAAGTGGTGTTGTCGTTCATGTCTCCTTAGATGGCTGTATGGTTGAAAGATCTTGGATGCAGCTTCTCACTCATAAATAGAAGACACAGTCCCACAGGAAGTGTCCTGGTTCTCTGACTCTTACAGTCTTTTATACCCCTCTTCTGTGATGCTCCCTAAGCCTCAAAAACAGGGATTGTGTCACAGATAGATCAACTGAGGCTAGACATACCAGGGTGTAATTTGTTCATGCATTTGGAAAAGTTTTGGAATTCTTTGATGGTCTCTGTCTGTACAAATAGGGTGTTCTTGGAAGGCAATGGAGCCTCACTTATCTATGAGTATAAGGATGTATATTTAAAATGAATCTAGAAATTATACTAGTTTAAAAAGTGGTCACAGTAGGTTCTACTCTAGGATTCATAACCTCACCAGCCATATATAGTTTTCTTGGATTCTAATATCAGGTATGATTTCCCTCCTATCAAGGAGGTCTTAAGTCTAATTAGACAGTTGTTGCTTACCTTCGAGATACAGGTGTCATTTTGCACCTTTAGGGATATCTTGCCATGCTGGTCATACTATTGACTCTTTGCCTCTGTTGTTGGCTTGCATAGAATCTGTAAGTATTGTAAGGTCTAGTCCTTAGGGGAGAGGCTTTAGGTTCAGATCCTGCTAGATTCCTCCAAGGCTTGTGTCCTTTAAGTTAATGGTATATTTAACAATAAAGACATATCTTCAGATTCTAGAAGGCAAACAAGGGGAACAGCAATAGCCTATTTTGTTGGGGAAGTCTCTTGAACTCACATGTCCAACAATTTTAAAGGAAGTTTCTCATTCCTGGTACTATTTATTATTAGCCTATGGCTCTTAGGGGGAGCATTGTCACCCCAAAAATTTTATAGATAGATAGATAGATAGATAGATAGATAGATAGATA
>CABHPR010154471.1:846-17491 GCA_902168415.1 Peromyscus melanophrys | reverse complement strand
TGTCCCCGACAGTATAGACTGTGTCCCCGACAGTATGGACTGTGTCCAAGTCAGTATGGACTGTGTCCCCGACAGTATGGACTGTGTCTTGGTCAGTATGGACCGTGTCCCCGACAGTATGGACTGTGCCCCCGACAGTATGGACTGTGTCCCTACATTGAGTCGGAACACACCCTTCTCCAACAGCGTTTGTCTGTGTCTTCTCACAGCAAGGGGAACAGTATGTAATGCTTTCGATCTGTCTGCTCTGACTTGATTTGCTAATGAGATGCAGGGCTCAGGTGTAACAGGTACAGGGAAGGGATGCACAGCGAGGGAGCAGGGGTAGGTTCCAGCAGCTGAGGATGGACATGGTGCTTAATAGCTTGGAAAGCATGGCGTTAGTTTGCAATCTCCCATTGAAACAGCATATGTGGGAAACTGAGGCCAGCAGGGGCAGTCACCAGGCCTCCCAGAGCTCTGTGGAAGCCAAGGCTGCCCTTGGCCTTCTTACTTACGTGTCCTGATAAATGTCCACAAGGTGAATCAGCATTTTAAAGACATGCTCAATATCCTAAAACAGTGAAGAGAAAGAGGGTGTAATCATGCCATGGCTGTGTTTGCTGAGAACGAGACAAGAAAAGGCCTATGTACACATGGAACACTCTCTTGGTCCTTCCTCCCGTCAAAGCAGCTACTCTTCAGAGGAATAGCTTCACATGGGTAAAGGGAGGACACAAAATTACCTCTTTCTATTCTGTGAGCATGCCCACATGTGCACATGTGTAGAGGCTGTGCTCTTACTCAGAAGCTGTCCACCATATTTTGAGACAGTGTCTCTCATTGGCTTGGAGATCACCAGTTGAGCTAGGCTGGCTAGTAAGCAAGGATCCTCCCATCACCGCTGACCCACTGAGGAGTAAAAGTACAGGTCACAGTGCCCTGCATTTCCTGGTGGTTCCGGGGAATGAACTCAGATCCTCATGCTTGTATGTCAAACACTTTACATAAAACTCTATATCTAAAAAAGTGTAGGAGGGATGGATGACAGCAGCTAGGGAACAAGTTCACACCCACACTGCTTGTAGTTCTGCCCAGCACAACTGTTTCAAATAATTAAAATAGAAGTTTAAAAAGCTTTTGATTTCCCAAGTTCTGTTTACTGAAAATAGAGTTAACTCAGGCAAACCAACCTTTTCCCATAGGAAATGTCACCATACCTGTCTAAATAAACCTCATCACACCTGGCTAGACAAACCTCATCAAACCTAGATAAATAAACCTCACCACATCTGGAGAAATCTCTTTCTCTCTCCGTCCTTCACTGGGCCCCCTCACTGCTTGTGGTGCTGAGGATGAGAGCCAGGCTCTCACTCATGAGGTGAGCACTTCTCCACGGACAGTTCCCGGCGCTGTAGCAGTCACCCTGTTCTTGCTAAGCCAGCATTTGCTGGTCTGCTCCCCACAACACACCTCTATGTTTTGGTTGGAGATCTTCCCCAGCCCTCGAAGCCGGTATGAAATCCCTTGAAAACAATCCAGGACGCGAGCAGGCACATGACTCAAGTATTCTGTGGAGTTTTCCAAGTAGGAAGTCAAGCTTTCCAGAGGAACCAAGCTGAACCAGGAGCGGAAGAGGTACTCATCCACCTGCAGCAGGGCCATCCTAGGCTGCATAAACTGCAGAACCTGGCTCCTTAGGAAAGACAGGGCGAGGCGTGGTGAGACCACAGTGCCAGAACTCACATGAAGTAAGACAGAACCAGGAGGGGTTGGACAGTCCCATTTGAAGGGTTGCCATGCCTCATGGGAAATCAAAGTCAGTCTGGGATGGAATGAAAGCAGAGGCCGTTGGACTTCCAGGGGTACACTGGCTACTGGACTACTCCCTACAGACCAAGAGGGGCTCTCTCCTTCATCCCACCCTGAGATCAGGGGTAGAATTGGGCAGAGTTTCAGTTTCAGGGTGCATTCAGTTGGCAGAAGCTGAGATCCGAGTTCCCGGAGTGATTGGCTCATCCCTGTTTCTGTGCCCAACCTGCAGTGGGTTCTCATCCAGCAGTTTTCTTAGCTCTCAGCACCTCCGCCCTACTGGATGGCCACTGTCCCCACATACTGTAGGCAGATCATGGTCCCCACCCCTGTCCCCTGTCTCCCCAAGACTCCCAGACCCCACACCTACCCCTCCAGAGGCCAGGGTTCACCATGACACCCCACAGCACACACACCACTCTTATTCCTAAAGTTTGGGAAAGACAGCAGCTTCCTCCAGGCCTACCTTCAGCTGCAGCAGACTGTGTCCAGGGCATCATGGCAGGGGACACAGGACTTGCACCAAGCCTGATCATAATGCTACTCTCCAGGCTGATGCCCATCTCCCAGGCAGAGGACAGGTGCTGCCTGTCACACTCTGAGCTACCCACAACTCTGACCACACAGGGGTCTCCCTAAGAATTTGTTCCCTCAGTGTATGAGTGAAGGATCCTAGTCTATGTACGAGAAAGACGCTGTAAAGCTAAGTGGACTTAAGAGTCAGGCTGTGCTCAGGGTCACTTGAGGTCTTAACTTCTGCCCTATCAAATAAATCATACTCAGTAGTTTATGAAAATTAGAAGCTGCAAATATGGATGTTTGTATCTCAATTGCAAGGTGGTTCTTCCACCAGCTGGTGGTGATGACGGTTCTTTGCAAAAGTTCAGGGGAGATTTTTAGGAAATACATTTTCTTCTCAGTGTTCTACTTAGTATCACAGGTTTCTTAAAATCTTCAAATTCTGGCCTCACTGGCCACATGCTCATCACTTGTGTGTGGACTGACTTACACACACACACACACACACACTCATGCTCACACAGAGGACACAATAAGGAGAGATAGTGGAGACATTTTCATGAGACTCTTGCAGCATACAAGGAGATTTCCAGCAGGCCCTGACTCGCTGAGTGCTTTCCTCAACCCATGGTTCAAACTGCAGCCTCTGAAATACTTCTTGCCACCACCAACATTGAGGAATGAGCCTTTCCTGGATAAACAACCAAGTCCTACTGGCCGGAAATGCCTGTTGTGATGGAGTGAGGTGGTCTGCTAAAACAGCAGAGGGAGAAAGAACCATGGCAATAGATTATTTCACATGATGTTACACTGTTGTGCACTGTGATGTTACTACAGTACAGAAACATCTGGGGTAGAGACACAGTGGGAAAATGCTTGCCTCCCATGCTCAGGTCGGGTTCCCTCTCCAGTGTGAGGGAAAGGGAGGGGATGGGAAGACGGGAGAGGGAGGGGAAGGAGAAAGAGAGCAAGGAAGTGGGGGGAGGAGGGAAAAGAAAAGAAAAAGTGTAGATTGGATGCCTTGAATCTAAGTTTTCTACAGAACTTGAGGTAAGATTTTCTTATCAGAGGGGAGGCCCCCATGGAAATCGGTTACCATTGGTGGTCTGCTTAGGCAAGCATCAGGGCCTTTTCCCCGGCAGCTCTGTCTGTTGGAGATAACTAGGCTAGGAAGAGACTGTGGAGATGGACTGAGTGTAAAAATGTTAGCTGTGTAGGTCTGAGGACCTGAGTTCAGATACGTTTAAAAGACCCATAGCACGAGCATGTGGAATCCCAGTGTTCCTGTGAGGAGATGGGGCATACAGACAGGAAAATGCCAGAAAACAATGCACCCACCACCTGGACATACATAATGAGAAGAGAAGAACAGAGCCACTGCCTTAACATGGAAGAAAGGACAAATACTGGAGGTCGTCCTCGGAGCTACACACACAGACACACACAGACACAGACACCCCCCCCCCCCCCCAAATAACTAGACAGAGAATGGAATCAATGCTCATCAAGCAGCAATGACTCCAGTGACAACAGGAGACTGGCTGCACCCTGTGCACCCTGAGGATCTGGGATGGGCGTCCTAAGAGCAGCTCTTCAACTCACCTAGGGGATGCTTTGTCCCGAAACTGTGCAAAAGCGATTCCTTCCAGGCCTGCCCAGGTGTCCTCGGGCTGGCTCTTAGAGGCCTTCCTGGGTGGAGACAGCTGCATGCAGTAGTGCAGGACAGGTAAGGTGCCCAGCCAGCAGACGACCCCCTCAGTTATGCACCTGTGGCATAGGTCTATCAAGTACGCACGCCATCTAGAAGGGAACGGAGGCGTCAGTGAGGGCAGGATGGCCCAGTGGTCTATGATCACTTTTTGCAGAGCACAAGGAACACTGCATGGCTGGACAGGGTCCACACCAGGAGTCATAAGAATGTTAGGGTACCCCAGCCCCACCCCACAGCAACCCTCACAAATGTCCACAGCAGCTAGTCATCTCTGTCTGCACTACATGGCTGAGGAATATCTTTCACAAAATGTGTAATCACAGGCACCTAAAACATGAAACCAAAAGGCTGGTGCCCAGTAAGAGCTGCTCAGGACTGCTACCTGATGTGACTTTCAAGTCGCTGGGAAAAGCCCAAGGCAAGGTCCTCTACAAACTTACTGTGACCCAGCAGTGATAACACTCATTCTAATCTCTGTGGCCAGACAGAGCTGAAGGAAACACATCCCTGGGGCTTCCACAGAAGCCAAGCCACATGTGTGGAAACACTCTACGCTTCTCTTATACTCCGTGTATTCCTTTACTACAAGATGCCCAGCTTGGCTTCAAATTCACAGGCTCACAGGATTCTCCCACCTCAGCTGCCAAGTACCTGGGACTACAGGCAGGCACCACTACCCACAGCTCCATGAGCAGGTGTGGTGGCTCACACCCAAAATCCAGCACTCAGCAAGCTGGGGGCAGAAATCTCCTGAGTCTGGGGCAGCTTGGGCTACACAGTGAAACTATCAGAGAAAACAGTAATGATAAGGGGGCTGGAGAGATGCCCCGCTGTGAAGAGCACTGTTCCTCCTGAAGGCCCAGGTTCAGTTTCCAGTATCCACATGTTGGCTCACAACTGTCTGTAACTCCAGTTCCAGGAGAGCCTACTCTTCTGGCCTCCCTAGGCAACCAGGCATGCACATGGTGCACAGACATAAAAGCACATGAAACACCCGTACACATAAAATGGAAAATAAAGAAATAATAAACAGGAAATACTTCGGAGTGGTACTGAGGATGGGGCTCAGGTCACTGTGAAGAGCTTCTGGTGAGCCAGTGCTCGGGATAAGGAGATAGCACAGCGAGACCAGGTCGGCTTTAGAGACAGCAAAGTCAACTGCTTCCACCATGAAAAGGATGGCCAGGCCCAACTCTAGTCTACTCCTCACAGGGCAGTCGACAGGCAGAGAGTCCCCGCTCTTCCCTTCCAGGAAGGGTACCATCTGTTTTTTCACGTGTTCCCACAGGTTCGTCCTCACCTGGTTCAGAAGGGAAAGATGTGTGAGCTGTGCAGGGTATAGTCAGAGGCTAGGCAACAGTGCCTGGTACCGAGGCACCACAGCAAGGGAGGGCCTCACTTGCCTCTCTCCTGTGCTTCCCCACTGAAGCACACAGATGCCCAGACCCCAGCCCTGGAGGGTGGGGACATAGGAGGTGCTATCCTAGGGATAGCCACACCACAGTGTAGGGTGTTGAGGAGCCTACCCCTTCTGGGAGAGTCCAGGACCAATGCTAGGGTTGTGGCACAGAGGAACCCCTTGAGGAGGATGGCTGTACTTGGCCCACTCAGCCCAGGGGTCACCTAGCCTCTAGTTGGTCAAGGGACACTGCCTGTCTACTCCAGAGCTCCTGGTGACAGTGGAGAATGGGTACCTCTTTCTCATCATATTGCAGACTGGACCATGGCCTAGCACGGCCGTCATGGATCTTAGGCTCGCGGACCACAGAATAAAACTGCCTGAACTGGGTCATAAAGCTCTGCAGGTTGATGGCACTCCAGGGCTGGAGGATACTGAAGATCCGGTTCAGCATGATCGCAGCGGCATGCTTCTTCCCCTTCACCAG
The DNA here is from genome assembly GCA_902168415.1 of Peromyscus melanophrys. Classification (NCBI taxonomy): domain Eukaryota; kingdom Metazoa; phylum Chordata; class Mammalia; order Rodentia; family Cricetidae; genus Peromyscus; species Peromyscus melanophrys. The sequence continues at coordinate 11,584 of CABHPR010154471.1, read as the reverse complement.
GTCCTTTCTCGTGCCATCAGTAACAATATTCTTAACTTTCTGGAATGTCCCAGGAGGCTTCATGCAGATAATGTCATCATACTGATGCCACTCTGAGGGGACAAAAGAACCAAATATGGGTGAGCTCCAAATCCCTGAGGCCTGACCTCCCCTAGAAGGCAGAAACAGAGGAGGAACAGCCTGAGGAAGGAAGGGAAAAGTCAGGTGATCCCTCCATCAGCTAGCACAGGGTGTACCTGTGCAGCCCAAGGTCAGGAATGTGCAGGCTGGGCTGGGAGAATGCTGCTCAGCATGTATAAAGCGCTGGGCTACATCCAGGGAAAGCGCATACCTGCAATCTCAGTAACTGACCGGTGTAGGCAGGAGGGTCAGATATGTAGCATCACCTTGACTACACAGCCAAGGTCACAGCCAAGACAAACCTGAGCTACATGAGACTCAATCTTAAAAAAAAAAAAAAAAGACTAGAGTGATAACTCAGTAGTTAAGGGCACTTGCTGGCTGCTCTTGCAGAGGACTGTGGTTCAGTTCCCAGCAGCCATATGGTGCTCACAACAGCCTGTAAATGCAGTTTTAGGGGATCTGATACCCTCTTCTGGCTTCTAGGCACATACATGGTATACATAAATGTGTATGTGAGGAGACCCAAGACTTTCTCAGAGGCCCTAGGAAAAGACAAGAGTAAGGATAAGAAATTTTCCCAAGTTCCTGCCCTGAGAAAATTTCTCCCAGAGTCCTCGGAAAGATGCTATGTATGGCGTGGTGTATCTGAGGGAAAGGAATCTATGTATGCCACACTCTTTTGTCCATTTACTGTATTCCTCTATGAACAAAATTCCATCTATACAGCTTCAGCTCCATCCTCACATTCAGCCCCTCTCTGTGCCCACTTTTCCATAGTTTTAGTGAACACCTATGCTTTTGAGATGATCTTCATCCTCTCTTCCTTCATCCTCCATATATCCTTCCTGGCGCCTTACCCCTGGCCCTGCTAAACTATACAAGAGATCCGTTTTACCCTCTACAGAACCTATGTCTTCCTCTCCTCTCTCTGGCCATGTGGTTCTGTGTCTGGAACTCTGCTCCAGTCCTTACTGCACCTGGTTATGCAAAAAGCCTTATTGTCCTCAGCCAGTCTCTGCCATGCCCCTATGTGGGAGCCCATTTTCAGGTTCCTCATGACTTTACCCAGCAGGTCTGCATAGAGAGGATGATTAGGACCACAGGCTTGAGTGCAGGTGTCTGAGATGGTCTGCACTTGGCTGTGCTGGGGAGGGGAGGTCTTTTGTTCCACCCCTTGGCGTCTCTATAAATAACCTGAGGCAGAGACAGGGCCCATTGGAAAAGGTTCCAGGCCCTCTTGAGGCTGTCCTTTATTTTCTATCTGTTTATCTCTGCCATATAAATCCTTCTATCTAATATTTCCTGCTGCTCACACTCAAGAAAACTCTGGGGAGCTGTGGGGTTGGTGGGTAAATGCCCCACAGAATGGCACCCAAACAGGGACTAAAGAAAAAAGAAAAAAAAGGGTCTAAAGACAAATGAACAGGGACTAAAGACAAAGTAATAGGGACTAAAGATAAAGGAAAATAATAGTTTTATTACAGAGTTTTTGGCGAAAGTGTGGGTCAGCCCTACCAGTGGAAAGGCATGCCAGTGTTATGGAAAATATATATATATATTATAGATATATATTATTGAGGGGCAGGGGTTTTATCCTCGAGAGAAAAGGAAAATGGACTGGATGTCCGATGCTACAGTGCAAAATTCTCTTCTGTCAAAATTTTCTATCTTCTATCCCTTTCTCAATTTCTATCTGTGAAAAATAAGTATAAGGAATAGCGTAGTAATATAGTGTAGGAAAAACTTAGAAGTGTAAGATCATGTAGAAAAAATAAGTCAACTAGACAGAAAAACTCCAATTTTCTAACTTTGGGGGCTATGAACGCAAACTGGGGGAAAAAATCTTTGAGCTTTATGGGTAGTAAAAAAGCTCTTCTTTGAGCTTATGGGGAAGAAAAAGTTTCCTATGGAAGCTTTTGACCTGGGGACAGCTGAAATGCTAAGTCCAAGCAGCAGGAGAAAGTGTTTTCTCCCTGAGGCAAAAATGCGGGTGTAAAAAGCCAAAAAGTTTAAAGTTGGGAAGTTTTGGGAAAAGTTGGTCTTTCTCTCTTGGGGAAAGTCTTTTAAACTAAAAAGCTTTTCTTGGAAAATTTGGGGGAAAAAATCTCTCTAAAAAGCTTTAATCTTTCTCAAAAGCTCTTAAAAAGCTTAAAAACTAAAGCCTTTCAGAACTCTCTCAAGGACAAATTAGAATCATCTGAAGATATTAGTATGGGGACCACCGGTGATTAGCTCTAAGGGAAAACAAACCTCTTAAGAGAGCAAAACCTCTCTAAGTTTTGTCTTTCAAGCTTTAAAAATCCTCTCTGCAATACAGGAGGCAGGGATGGAGTTCCTAAAAACCTCTCTTCTAAACTGTCTCAAGCTGGTAAAAGGCAGTGGGTCAAAGTCCCCTGAGGAAAACACTTGGGAGAGTGCGGGTAAAGAGATACAGAGATCCCAAAATGGCAGGAAACTACCTGAGAAAAGCAAAAAAGCCAAGCTTTTCAGTTACAGCCAAGCTGAGGCATCAAGGCTTTTGTTTCTGAGTGAGCTATGAAAAGGTGTATCTAATCATCCTAATGCAAAGATTCCCTGAAGCAATGCAAACTGTAAGCATTGTATCCTCGCTTCTAACCAAAAACTAAGAAGCAACTGGCCAGCGTCTCTGAGTTGGAGTGCATTTCGGGGATACTAGGGTTCCTGCAGTTGTAAACTTCCTGGAGCACAGAGCTGAGGCAGGAAGGTGCAGGACCCAGGGGAAGATTGCTAATGAATAAACAAAGCTAAAGCCAGTGGGAAAGGCACAGTTGCCCTCTTTCCTACAAGTCCCGGGTTTAAAAGTCCACAGCTGCAAAAAGAAATCTGAGAAAAGCTTTCCTATCAGAGTAAGGGCCTTTCTGGGAAAACAGTAAAGCTGAACTGTGTCTGAAGCAGTTGTGCTGCTGAGTCAGAACGCTGTCTGGGGAAAGAGCCCAGCCAGGGCAGAACAGAACTATCCAGGAGTAAAGCTTTCTTTTCTGTCAGAGAAAGCACCTTTTTGAGAAAAGCTTTGTTTCATCTGGCTCCCGGTGGGATGAGGGAGTGTAGCCCTAAGGGGTGATTGCCTCTGATATAAGCTCTGTCCTTGAGCACCCAGACAAGCAAATGCAACCCACTGGGGGACTGGGCCAGGTGAAGGCCTAATGAAGAAAAACACCTGTCCTAATGGGAGTTTAGAGACAGCAAAAACATCCCCTGTTAGAAAAGCAGAAGCTTTGATTTATGAACACAAACCACACAGACCCCGAAAACAGAAATGGACTAAAGCCACTACCTTCAGAAGCAAAAAAGCTGTCACTGTGGCATTGGGAAATGTTTCTGAGGTAGAGGGGATAAATTAAGACCAAACTGGGTACTGTCAGGGAGAAAGACTCTGAAGAAACAGAGGGGACAGATTCCTCCCCAGACAATGCATGACCTGAAAAAGCTGCTAGAGTTTGAGGCAGACTCGGGGGGGGAGGGTGAGCCCCTACCTCCAAAGGCAGCTAGCAGAGGTACAGAGTGCCAGACAGATACCTGAAGCTCTGCATCTGGGGGGAAAGGAACAAGCAAAATGAGAATAAAATCAGTGGGAGAAAATCTCTCCGAAGGAGCTATGGAAAAGCTCTGTTGTAAATGTTTGTTTTTCACTGACTGGCTAAGGCAAACACAAGCCCCGAGGAAAGTTGCTATCAGAAATGCCAGCCTCAATGCCGGCTAATGAGGCAGGTGCGGTTCTGATCCGGGCCAGTGTCAAATGAAGGAGAGACACCTGTTAAAGCCAGCTGAGGAGAGACCAGAAACCTCCCAATGTCCCATAGTTGAAAATGTAAAATGCTTGTTCAAATTTCCCGTTGCAAAAGCAAAAAACTTTGTTCAAACTTCCCGGGCAAGAATTTGTAAGCAAGTCTGGTAAAAAAGAACTTAGAAGTTGACTCTCAGACTCAGAAAGAGCTATGGGAAATGAAGTCCAAAAGCTAGCTTGCAATAAGGGACTGATATAAGGGAAATGCATTCTGGGAAAGGTAGTTTTTCCGCTAAGATGGCGACATTGCCCTGAAACACTTTTGTCAGCTCGAAAATACGTCCATGGTAAACTTAAAATACAGCTTTTAAAAGAATAAGGAGGAAAATCGTCTAAGAGTTTAAGTGTCAGTTCCAATGAAAAATTGAAAGGATACGGAACTAGGTGCTTCAAGGTTGGGAGCTCTCTTGGTAAAATGCCTTATTTACCCTAATAGCTGTGCAAAGTTTTTACAGTAGTTGGATGACAAAAAGCTACCTGTAAGAGCAAACAAGCCACTTTAAAATCCTTAAGAAAGCAAGAGAAAGCAGTTTATACACTGAATGTTTTAGATATAAAGAAACTTATGAAAAAATAAAGTTCTTTGCCTTTTGAACAAACAGCCGGCAATGAATGATTACTTTGCAAATCTAATAAAGAGACAAGGAAACAGGCATTTAAAAAGAAATAACTGCTTTATAGATGGGAACAAACTTCAGAAGATCTAGCTGTCTTACAAAAGAGTTGCTTCACCTGAAAGTTCCTTATAAGAAATCAATGCTAAATATCACAGCTGCTAATAACATCAGGAGTTAAAGCTAATGAAGTGAAAATACTAAATCCTGAAAGTGCTTTTTCTCAGAGTAAGCTAATGAAGCTAATGCTTCATGAAAGAACATCTACGTTCTTGACTCCTTTGAATAGTAACAGTTTTGGTGAAAATATTGGAACTAACAATCAAGTCAAAATGTTTCAACAAATTCAAGATGCTATTCACAAAAGAAAGCTGCCATGCTTTGTGGGCCACATTAGAGCTCACTCCAGTCTTCCTGGTCCTTTATCTGAGGGTAATGAAATGGCTGAGCATTATCCCAAGTGAAAATGGCTCAACAGTCACATGCTCTTCATCATCAAAATAGCAAAAGCTTAAAGTAATTCAATTTTACCAAAGAAGCAGCTCGTCAAATAGTTAAATGACGTGGGGTATGTCCAAAATATTTTCCTATCCCTCACTTAGGGGTAAACCCTCGAGATCTTCTTCCCAATCATCTATGGCAAATGGATGTTACGCATATTGCAGAATCTGGTAAATTATGTACATGTGGCCATTGACACTTATTCAGGATTTTTAATGGCTAGTGCACAATCTGGGGAAGCTACAAAACACGTAATTATGCACTGCTTGAAGTGTTTTTCGTATATGGGTATACCAAAAATTATTAAAACTGATAATGGTTCTGGATATAGTAGTAAGGCATTTCAACAATTTTGTACCCAGTGGGAAATTGTACATAAAACAGGTATTCCTTATAATCCTCAGGGACAAGGTATTGTAGAAAGGGCTCATAGCAGTCTTAAATACAACTTCAAAAAATAAAAATAGAAAATGAAGAAATTCACCCTCAATCTCCACATAATGCATTAAATCATGCTCTTTCTGTTCTGAACTTTTTGAATGTCTATGAAGTCTGCCGCAGACAGACTTTGGCACAGTGGCACCCAAGTGACTTTTGCTCAAGTGAAATGGGAATATCCCTGCTCGGGACTATGGAAGGGTCCCGATCCCGTGTTAATATGGGGTCGAGGACATGTTTGTGTTCACAAGAGGAGAATGAAGCTCGGTGGTTACTGGAGCGTCTGGTAAGGAGCGTGGAACTAAGGAAGGTCAGCTCCAATGACGTTCCTATAAGCAACCAAAATGAAAGTGGCCCAATTAGTGTTTCTGAGGTTTTGTCACTGGTAATGCAAACAGTGAGGAAATAGAGTTCAGAGCTGTGCTGCTTTTGGCTTTACTAGCTCCTTTAGAAAAATACTTTGTACTTTAGAAAATACTTTAGAAAAATACTTAATACTTTAGAAAAATAGCTGTGCAGTATGTGGCAAAGAGCTTTACAGCAGCTAAATACGGTAATTTCACGCTCAGCGTGAAGTGAAGTTTTTAGGTATAACGAACCAAATGTACTGCTGTAAGAATGGCGGACTCCAGAACCAGCACAGCAAGGCATCCGCAGCTGAGATCTGTGGAAAATCAACGCAACACAGAAAAACCTGAGCTAACATCAAAAATGGTGTGGTTTAGAATACTACTGTACCTAGAAAGGTCTCTGGCTTGAGAATAAAAGTTGCAGAGATGCTTGTTTGAACTAAAATTGTTAACTGCAAAAAGTTTTGGTTGAAAAACGTCTCTTCATATTTGGAAGTGAAAGCCTGATACCAGAATTTATTTCTTGTTTGAACTTTTTGACTTAAAATGAGATAAAACTACAAAAAGATTTTGGTTATGGATTTCTTCATATTTGGAAGGCTAGTACCAGAATTTATCATTTGAATTTTGGGACTTAAGAAATGAAACGAACAATAGAGATTTCATTGCAATGGGACAATTTTGAGTTTACTTATAGTAATGAACTAGAAACTGTTTTCTGGCATTGGGTTAAAAATGGAACTGTTTAAATGAAGAAATTTATTGTTTCTATCTTGACTCAGGATGCAGTTTTGTGTATGCATATATGCTGGTGATTCATGTATTGTTCTGTGTTAAAAATGCAATTGTTTTGTGGAACTGTTATGTAAAAATGGAATTACGTACAGAACTGGTTTTGTGTTACAAATGGAACTGTTTAAATGGAAAAGTTTGGGTTTTCTAACTAGGCTTAAGATTTTGCTTAAAAAATTATAAAGAAAAGGGAGAGTTAATATTCCTTAGTCTAATTTCAAAATTTGTTTGAGTGGATTAATGTCATGTTTTGTTAGTAAGAAATGCAAATGGGGTATACTAAGAGACTACTTTTCAAGTGTAAAGAGTTTTATTAAGAAACTGCTTTTGGATGTTTTGCTAAAAGTTTTCAAAGTATTAATGGTTAGATTGAAAATATTGCTTTTCAATATGGGTTTGTAGGAATTGTATAAGTTTGGGTTTTTTCTAACTAGGTTTGAGATTTTGTTTAAAAAATTATAAAGAAAAGGAGGAGTTATGAGTGAATTAAGGTTGAATTATGTTTGCAGAAATTATATTTAACCTATTGGTATTAATGCACCCTGGTTTTGTGGAGTTAAGGAAATATTTAAGTTTGTGAATACATCGAAGTTTTTCTTATGTTCTGTTAGCAAGAAAATTCAAATGATTAAGAGTTAAAATTGTAAGACTGAGAAAATTGTTAACTATATATACTAATTCAAATGGTTCTGTTAAGAGTTTGCTTTGAGTTGTAAGATTGGGAGAATTGTGACTATGTATAGCAATATTTATGTTAACCTGTTAATGGTAATGATGAAGCTAAGGGATTAAGTTTGCAATTGCATTAAGTTTTTGGTTTAGAAAGGGCTTGATGCAACTAAAGACTGCTGTAGTCACCTTGGACCTAATTCAAAAAAGAAATGCCATCTTTATCATCCTCTACTCCCATACTGGGTGGTGTAACAGCTATGGAAATTGCTGTAAGCCATTAATAATGAGTTATTTTTTAGCCGGGCGTTGGTGGCGCACGCCTTTAATCCCAGCACTCGGGAGGCAGAGGCAGGCAGATCTCTGTGAGTTCGAAGCCAGCCTGGGCTACCAAGTGAGCTCTAGGAAAGGCGCAAAGCTACACAGAGAAACCCTGTCTTGAAAAACCAAAAAAAAATAAAAATAAAAATAATGAGTTATTTTTTATATATTAAGAAGGGGGGACCTGTGGGAGCCCGTTTTCAGATTCCTCGTGGCTTTACCCAGCAGGTCCGCATAGAGAGGATAATTAGGACCACGGGCCTGAGTGCAGGTGTCTGAGATGGTCTGCACTTGGCTGTGCTGGAGGAGGGGGAATCTTTTGCTCCACCCCTTGGCGTCTCTATAAATACCCTGAGGCAGAGACAGGGCCCATTGGAAAAGGTTCCAGGTCCTCTTGAGGCTATCCTTTATTTTTTATCTGTTTATCTCTGCCATATAAATCCTTCTATCTAATATTTCCTGCTGCTCACACTCAAGAAAACTCTGGGGAGCTGTGGGGGTGGTAGGTAAATGCCCCAAACCCCTAGGCTTGAAGGCAATGGATGGTATGAGCTTCATTTGCTTTCCAGGCTAAGCGAGGGAGTTAGTTACATAGAAGTTTAGCAGGTCTGAGAAGCTTAGCTGTTTGCCAAATAGTCTACAGCATTTGGGCACTCAAGAATTTCACAGCAGAAGACAGCTGAAATATTAAGGCTTTATAACACCAAATAATCCATGATAAATGGCTTCCCATTTGATGGACCCTTGGCCGGTCAAAGTATAGCTTTGATACATAGCTGAATCTCTATAATATATTTTTGTAGCCTGCAAGACAAGACAAGGGAAGTTTGGTTCCACATCCTTGTCCAGAAGTGAACTTGGCAAAAGCCAATCTAGGGCTGAGCCAGTGCCTCAAAAGATCCGAGGTTGAGGTTTCTGTGGACCGGGCTCTTCCCCCTGGGCTGTGGTTATCAGTCCTAAGGCAGCTGTATCTGAAGAACACTGTGTTCTCTTTACCAGCATTGTCTGATGACCATATTCCCCTTGCAAATAATATATAGGTACTCACACATACACATAAAATAAAAAATAAATGAGTCTTTAAATTTCTTTAAATTAAGAGAAAATTTAAAGACCAGCCTGGGTAACAGAGTCCAATCTTGTCTTTAAAAAAATGATGGGAGCTGTGGAGACAGTTCAGTTGATAAAGGTGCCTGCCACCACATCTGATAAGTTGTCTTCTGACCTCCACAAGCATGCCATGGCATGTGCACACACACACAAACACACATGCACACAAATAGATGTAATAAAATACTTTTAAAGTCATGCCAAAGCAGAGACCCTGGGTTCCAACCTCAGTACTGAGAAAAAACAAAATCCACCCTGAGCAAAGGCACGAGAACTATCTGAAGTGACCCAGCAGGACTGGAGCTGCTTCAGGAACTAAAACAACACACAGAAGAAAAGGAACTCTTTCAGGACTCCAGCTCTGACATGTGGACAAGAGGTGAATGTGGCTCATGCCTGGGCAGTTCCTCAACAGTTCTGTGGCCCATGGAAGGAGGACACGGGGCTGTCCCTGTCCAAACCACCTTCTGACAGTCCTGGAAGAGCCAGACCACTGCCCCTCCTGCCCGCCCTCAGTCACCCTCCAACCCGGACAACCCTCAATACAACTCCTTCTATCCAGCTCCTTGATGAAAGACTTTCCTGGTTTCTCCACACAGTGAAGGGTTAAGTCAAACCCACTTCCAAAGGCAGCATTACTCAACATCAGGGAAAGGCAGGGCCAGTGCCAAGCAGAGGCCCAAACCCCATGTCTGCTCCCCAGAGACCCCGGGAGCTGACCCTCTGGCACCTCGATGGCTTACCTCCAGTGCCCAAGAGGGCAGAGACAACCAGCAGACAACGGTTCACGTCCTCGCCCTTCTCCTGCGGCTGTTCATAGATGAATTCGTACTCTGCGGTATCCTTCTTACTGTCACCACGGTGAATGGCATACTTATAAGGGATAGGTTTGTCCAGGCTCTGCCTGGGGATGACCATGCTGCCCTCGATGAGAGACCCGAGTTCACCAAGGTCTCTGTGGAGGAACATAATATGCCCATTTACCAGAGGACACAGCCGCTGTTGTGAAGCCCAGCCCCAAGAATGTAGCGCTTTTAGAACAGGACATGATCTCCAGCCAGAACCCAGAAAAAGAGCCACAGTAAGAAGTGGAAAAGAAATGCATGCTGGAGAATGTGTCTAAAACACGCATTTTCCGGCTGGGTGGTAACAGCTCACGCCTTTAATTCCAGCATTCATGAAGCAGAGGCAGACTGATTTGAGTTCAAGACCAGTCTGGTCTACAGAGTGAGTTCCAGGACAGCCAGGGCTACACCTGAGACCTTGTCTCAAAAAACAAAAACAGGGCTGGAGAGATGGCTCAGAGGTTAAGAGTATTGACTGCTCTTTCAGAGGTCCTGAGTTCAATTCCCAGCAACCACATGGTGGCTCACAACCATCTGTAATGAGATCTGGTGCCCTCTTCTGGCCTGCAGGGATACATGTTGTATTCATAATAAATAAATAAATCTTAAAAAAAAAAAAAAAGAAAAGAAAAACAAACAAACAACAAAAAAACCCACTCATTTTTAACCAATTATGGTAGTACATGTCTATAAGGCTGAGGCAGGAGGATTACGATGAATTCTAAGCCAGCCAGGACAACAAAGTGAGACGCTATTTCAAACAAACCAACCAAAACAGAAGAAAAAAAAAAGCAAAGACAGAAAAGGAAAGAAAGATAGAGTACACCCAACTGCTTTGGTCACATGACCACTGACAGACATTCTGTGAGGGACAGGACAGGCCCAAGCCCTCGCATACTCACTTGGTGTAGTACATCTCGCAAGCGTCAGCCCAGCCCTTCTTCCCGAGTTCGTCTCCCCCTCTGACATACACTCTGTGGTTGTCAGGGTTGAATGCAAAGTCTCGGGAGACAATAGCGTGGAAGTACACGGTGACTCCATCCCCCGGGTTAGGTGTTCTGGGAAGCAGGAGAAGGAAACACTAGCTGCCAGAGTGGTTGAACACGTGCTAGAATAAGTGCATACACACACACACACACACACACACACACACACACACACACACACACA
>CABHPR010154470.1:5062-28110 GCA_902168415.1 Peromyscus melanophrys | reverse complement strand
CTCTCTCTCTCTCTCTCCCCCAAACCATTTTATACTGTAGCCCAGGCTGGCCTTGAACTCATATCAGTCCTGTGCTTCAGCCCCCTGAACACTGGCATTACATGAGTGAGCCACCATGCCTGGCTTTGAGAATATTAAGCGGCAAGCCTTTTCTGTTTTTCCTCATCCCTCCAGATTTGGGCTTCACGTCATTCTTCCCTCTAGGGCTTTGTCCTTGACTGTGGATTTTCTGTCCTTGCTGCAGATGTGAACGAATGCACAGATTTCTCGGATGTCCCTTGCAGCCACTTCTGCAACAACTTCATTGGTGGTTACTTCTGTTCCTGCCCCCCAGAGTACTTCCTCCATGAAGACATGAGGAATTGCGGAGGTGAGCTCGGCATCAGGAAGTCCTCATGTTCCCGAGGATTTAGACTGGACTGAGGGCTTACTCCATCCTTCCGGTTTTGATTAGGCCTTCCCTTCAAGTGGCTCCTGTTTTTAGCAATCCATAAACGAACTGGGGGCCTCAGGGGTAGGGGTGAGGGGGAGAAGATAGGTGTATTAGCTTTACATTGCTGTGAAAGGTGAGATAAACAAAAAAGAAGGAGTGTTTATTTTGGTTCATGGTTCTGGCAGTTTCAGTTGGATCCATTGTTTTGGGGTCTGTGGTGTGGCAGAGCATCATAGGAGGGAGCCAGGCGGTGGAGCAAAGCGGCTCACCTCAGGGCAGCTGGGAAGTGAAGAGGAAGGGGCAGGGGTACCGGTATCCTTTTCAAGGTCACATACCCCAGGGACCTAGCTTCCTCCTATTAGGCCCTACCTTCTGAAGAGTCCACTGTCTCCCAATAGTGTCACCAGTCAGTGACCAAGCCCTTACTTAGAACCTGTAACTCTGGGGGATATGTAAGATCCATGCCACAGCTTCAGGGTAAAGTTAGTTAAGTGGAAGAGAGAGATGGAGAGAGGGAGAGAGAGACAGAGACAGAGAGACAGAGACTGTGAAGAGACTGCCCGAGGCTGTTCACAACTGTGGAAAGTCCAGTCACAAGCAGAGGGACACTGCGTAGGCATTGGCTAGCTCTCCTCATGAGCACTGTGGGTAACTGCTCCACGAAGGCTTCATTCAGGGAACTGATCTTGGGTTAACCCGAATAGAGCACTCCAAGCTTACAACAAGGAACAGAAGAGGGCAGGGACCTCTTGTCTGTCCCTACATTTGATTGGTCCTTTCTCCTTTTTTCTCCTATAGTCAATTGTAGTGGGGATGTATTCACGGCTCTGATTGGGGAGATTTCAAGTCCCAATTATCCCAATCCATACCCGGAGAACTCAAGGTGTGAATACCAGATCCTGTTGGAGGAGGGGTTCCAAGTGGTGGTGACCATACGGAGGGAAGATTTTGATGTGGAACCAGCTGACTCGGAGGGGAACTGCCAGGACAGTTTAACTGTGCGTAGCAGATGATGAACTGGGCTCCCACCCCAGCTTATTTAGATTGCTGAGACTTCTGTCCTGCAGCCTCCTTCTCTGTGGTTCTGGGCATGAATCTAGGCCCTTCACATGTTAGGCAAACACCCCGCCACAGACTGATATCCTCCTGGTTCACCTCTCCCTCTCAGTTAATACTAGTACTGCTCCTTCCTTAAGGAAAGTTTGTTTTGTTTTTGCTTTTGTTTTTGGTTTCTCTATGTAGCCCTGGCTCTCCTGGAACTCTGTAGACTGGGCTGGCCTCGAACTCAGAAATTCGCCTGCCTCTGTGTCCCGAGTGCTGGGATCAAAGGCATGCATCACCACCTCCCAGTTTAAGGCAGGGTTTGATGTAGCCCTCAAAACTCTCAAACCCCCTCCCATCCCAGCCCTTGAGCTAGGATTACAGATGTTAGTCACCATGCCTAGTGAGATTTCTCCTTCCTTCTTTTCGTTCCTCTCTTTCTCTCCTTCTTATTCCTTCCTGAACTGAGGACTGAACCTTCAGCCTCAAGCATGCTAGACAAGTACTCTACAACTGAGTTACATTTGCAGCCCTTTTCTATAATTTTATTTTGGCACAGATTTTCATTAAGTTGCCCAATCTGACCTTAACTTGTAATCCTCCTGCCTCAGTCTTCCAAGAAGCTGTGATTACAGGCCTGTATCATCAGATCCAGCTTTTGAAAATCAAATTATCTTTCCTCCTGCCCATCCTTTTGTTGGTTTGCTTGTTTCTTATTTGATATTGTGCCAATCATTTCTCTCATCTTTATCCCCCCTCATTCCCTCATTTAATTCCTTCAGATTTTCCTCTCTTCTGATTTTATTATATTGTTTCCTTTCAGTTTGCTGCAAAAAATCAACAGTTTGGTCCTTACTGTGGCAATGGATTCCCTGGGCCACAAACTATCGAAACCCACAGTAATACCCTTGATATTGTCTTTCAAACTGATCTAACAGGGCAAGAGAAGGGCTGGAAGCTTCGCTACCATGGAGACCGTGAGTAATTAAAAGTGCCTTTTTGATTGGTGATACTGAATTCTTTGGACATGTAGGATCAAAACAAATGGACTGTTGTTTGGTTAGTAATTTTTTAACTAGTCTTGAAAGTGCAGACAACAGGGATGGGGGGCAGCTAGTTAGTGGCATCATATTCTTTTACACATCTGCCACATTGGAATTGAGGACAATGGAAGATTTTAGGGGGTATGAGAACGGGATGGGGAGATGGGTCAGTGTGTAAGAGGATTTGCTCGGCAGGCATGAGGCTCTGAGTTTGGATCCTTGTACCACAAAAAAAAAAAAAAAAAAAAAATCTAGGCATAACCACATGTTTGGGAGTGGGAAGAGGAATCAATGGGTCTTGGTGATCAGCTAGCCTGGGCAGAAATGACAAGCTCCAGGTGCAGTGAGATGCCTCATCTTAAGAGGGTAAGGCAGAGAGTGATTGATTGAGCAGGCACCCAGGGTCCTCCTCCGGCCTCTACATTGGTATGTCAGCCCCTTGACCCATGCACAGTAAGTGTGAGAATGTCTGGGGATGGTATCACACAGCTAGAAGTCCAGCACTGGAGAAGGAGAGAGTTACTACAAGTCTGAGACCAGCCTGGGCTACACTGCAAGTTCCAGTCTAGCGTAGGGTATACAGAGAGAGACCTTGTCTCAAAAAAAAAAAAAAAAAAAAAAAAGGACACAGTTTCCAACTGCTTAGTAAAACCTTATTTTTGTTCTCTCCAAGCAATCCCTTGTCCCAAAGAATTCAGTGCCAATTCTGTTTGGGAGCCTGAAAAGGCAAAATATGTGTTTAAAGATGTGGTGAAGATATCCTGTGTGGACGGATTTGAAGTTGTGGAGGTAAAGGACTGTTGAGGCTTCTCCCTGGTCTCTGGCTCCAGATCAGATATCTGAGCGTGTGAGGTTGTTGTTACCTGATCAAGATATTAACACCTCAACCATAGAGGGAATGGCTCGAGGTTGTCCGTCCTTCCTGGGAGGTCTGGAGCTCCTGAGCCACTTTGCCCTCTCAGTCTTCCAGGGAAGGGGGCTGACATGCTGGAGCAGAGCTGTCTTCCAGCCCCAGCTCCTGGGTGCTCAGGGTTCTTCTTCTAAAGATGTTCTAAGCCTCTTTTGATGAGGACTTCTCATTGATCCAAGGCCAGAGATCAATTTCATTATTGGATTTAATTTTCCATATGCTTTTATAAATTAATGTTGATGTCTGTTTTTCTCCAGGGAAATGTTGGCTCAACATTCTTCTATTCTACTTGTCAAAGCAATGGACAGTGGAGCAATTCCAGACTAGAATGTCAGCGTAGGTGTCTCTTCAAAGTGGAACTTCTCTTTCCCTTCCCAAAGGGAACTGAATAATCGACTCATCAAAATTCAAATGCATGGTTTCCTTCTAGGCTTGCGAGAGACGGGCTTGTGTTTTCTGAAGGAAAGCCTGTTATGGAGGATTGTCTAGCCCTTGTCTAGTCCTAGGCCAATTAGACTAACATGTTTCTTTTAAAGAAGGGGGCAATGGAATATGTAGTCAATAGCTCTAAGGAAGTGTATTCTGGGATCACACAAGAGCCTCTGCCAACCAGAGAACTAGGTTGCTCCTGGCCTTTTTCAAGGGTCGTCAGGACTGGCAGGTCTCAGTGGGCTGGAGAGATGGGCTGGAGAAGCTGCCACGAAAGAGCCGGTACTGGAAGATTTATCACGGGCATGACTATGGATGTGGCTGAGGAAAAGGGAGGATGGAATGGGTCCCTAACTCTTCCTGGGAGGAAGTGACTGTCCTGACTATCCATTTCCGCTTCCTCCTATAGCTGTGGACTGTGGTATTCCAGAACCCATTCAGAATGGTAGAGTTGACGATCCAGAAAATACTCTATTCGGTTCTGTCATTCGCTACTCGTGTGAAGAGCCACATTACTACATGGAGCACGAAGAGCATGGCGGTAGGTTTCTTCTGCTAGAGGAAGAGAGAGGGGAGGAGCGTGAACGAGTTGGAGGGGATTGTCACTATCTCTCTGGTTGGAGAGAGTTTGTAGAGAAGTGAGAAAGAATAGACATTGTCATCCTTTTGGCTTAGTCTAAGGACGCAGTTGGTTTTCAGGGTAGGGTATGTTTTCAGGGATCATTCATAGGGGATCATAGAGGCCACTAGCTTAGTGTCTCAGCTGCAGCAGGAATTCCTTTACAACATCCATTTCATGTGGTTATCTGACTTTGGACCATTGTAGACCATTCCATTGTAGATGGAAGTTTCTGTGTCCAGCCAGCAAGTCCCAAATACCTGGCAGCCACTTCCTGAATAATTGACTTAGAGGCTTAATATTACTTATAAATGCTCAGCCAGTAGCTCAGGCTTATTACTAACTAGCTCTTACACTTAAATTAACCCATAATTCTTATCTGTGTTTAGCCATGTGGCTTGGTCCCTTTTCTCAATATGGCATTCTCATCTTGCTTCCTCTGTGTCTGGCTGGTGACTCTTGAATCCACCCTTCCTCTTCCTGCATTTTTTTTGGTTTTTCGAGACAAGGTTTATCTGTGTAGTTTTGGTGCTTGTCCTGGAACTCACCCTGTAGACCAGGCTGGCCTTGAACTCACAGAGATCTGCCTGGCTCTGCCTCCCGAGTGCTGGGATTAAAGGTCGCCTGGCCTCTTCCCAGAATTCTTAGTTTGGTTACCCCTCCTACACTTCTTGCCTAGCTACTGGCCAATCAGTATTTTATTAAACCAATTTGAGTGACGAATATTTATAGTGTACAAGAGAATTATTCCACAGCATGTTATTTCATATAAAATCCCCAGGAGGGCAGGCATGGTGATGGAGGTTTGTAATCCTAGCACTTGAATGGTAGGAGTTGGTCAAGGTGAGCCTGGGCTATCTTCCCCTCTGCCCCAGCTCTCATTCATTTTTACTTTTTGAAATGGAGTTTCACATAGCCCAGGGTGGCTTTGCCTTTTCTATGTAGCAGAGGCTGGCCTGGATCTTCCTGCTTCCACCTCCTAAGCGCAAGATTAGAGGCCAGTGCCATCATTCCTGGGTGAAGGTTCTTTTCTATCTGACGTGATGTGGTTCCTTCATCAATGCTCAGAGGAGCTTTGCATAAACGGAGAATGGTGGAGAGATGCGCTGAGTAACCTGTGTTCCTTGTGTTATTCCAGGACAGTATCGCTGCGCTGCTAATGGGAGCTGGGTGAATGACGACCTGGGTGTAGAGCTGCCGAAATGTGTCCCAGGTAACCTGGGCTGTGGTGTGGGTAGAGACCATAGCTGTACATGCAGGGAGCAGGTGTCCCGTGAAAATAGCTGTGACCCTCCCAGGCAGGGACTTCATCCTGGCCTCCCGGAGTTCAGCACAGTGAAGTGGTATTAACACTGGGCTGTGAAACTCCTTCAACAGTATCAACTCAGGCTGACTTGAAGGGAACTTGGAAAGTCTGCTAGCATCACCAGTTGGTGTCACATTAGTCATCAGGGAAAAGCAGATCAAACCACACTTGCAGAGCTGGGCCTGGTGGCATGCACCTGCAATCCCAGCCTCAGGATGCTGATGGGATTGTGAGACCAATCTGGATTACATAGTGAGATCCCCTGACACCCTCTAGACAAGGGCTTCATCTGAACATCATCTGGAGGTAGAATTCCACAGTCTGTGTGAAGTTAAGAGTTTCCAAGTATTAGTTTCTGGTCAGGTCTCTGGCCTCATGTGCCAAGCCTGGGCATGAAGTGTGCCTCAGAGGGACTGTGAGTCAAACTATGGACAGTGTGAAATGCTAGTTCATCTGGATTCAGTCATTCACATAAGCCTCCTGTTTAGCCAATCTCAACCATAAGCCTGCTTGTCACTGGCAAAGGAGATGTTTAAGTGAGGCTAGGTATTTTAGTTAAGGTTTCTATTGATGTGAAGAGACACCATGGCCACAGCAACTCTTATAAAGGAAAACATTTAATTAGAGGGCTTACAGTTTCAGAGGTTCAGCCAGTTATCATCATGGTGGGATATGGTGGCATGCAGGCAGACATGGTGCTAGAGAGGTAGCTGAGAATTCTACATCTTGATCCACACCAACAGGAATAACCTGAGCATAGGAGACCTCAAAGCCCGCCCCTACAGTGACACACTTCCTCCAACAAGGTCACATCTTCTCCAAGAAAGCCACACCTCCTCAGAGTACCATTCCCTCTGAGCTTATGGGGGCCAATTACATCCAAACCATCACACTAGGATAAGTCAGATGTGGAGGTAGTTGACCAAATGACATTGATTAAAGACGTGCCGGAGAACTCTGCCACCCATTGGGCCCAGCAGTTGAGTGGCTGAGTTTTCCAGAGGCCAGCATCGTTTCCTGCATCTCCTCATCTCGTTCTTATTCCTTTCTAGTCTGTGGAGTACCCACGGAGCCCTTTAAAGTACAGCAGAGGATATTCGGAGGATACCCTGCAAAGATTCAAAGTTTTCCCTGGCAAGTCTTCTTTCAGTACCCATGGGCTGGTGGGGCTCTTATTGATGAGTACTGGGTGCTGACGGCTGCTCACGTTGTGGAGGGAATCTCTGACCCATCCATGTATGTTGGGTCCACAACTGTGAAAATGGAACATCTGGAAAATGGCCAGAAGCTCACCAGTGAACGTGTGATTATTCATCCAGGCTGGAAAGCAGGGGATGATCTGGAGACACGGACAAATTTTGACAATGACATTGCACTGGTGCGGCTGAAAGACCCCGTGAAAATGGGGCCCACCGTCTCACCCATCTGCCTGCCAGGCACCTCCTCGGAGTACGAACCCTCAGAGGGGGACCTGGGGCTGATCTCAGGGTGGGGCCGAACAGAGAGGAGATACAATGTTATCCATCTCAGAGGGGCAAAGTTACCGGTCACCTCTTTGGAGAAGTGCCAACAGGTGAAAGAGGAGAATCCCAAAGCGAGGGCAGAAGCCTATGTTTTCACTAGTAACATGATCTGTGCTGGAGAGAAGGGTGTTGACAGCTGTCAGGGGGACAGTGGCGGGGCTTTTGCTTTGCAAGTCCCGAATGTAAAGGTCCCCAAATTCTATGCAGCAGGCCTGGTGTCCTGGGGGAAGAAGTGTGGGACCTATGGAATCTACACAAAGGTGAAGAACTACATGGGCTGGATACTGCAAACCATGCAGGAGTATAGTGTCTCCAGCGAGGACTAATCCATACACACCACCAACCCCGCCAACCGTGCAGGAGTATAGTGTCCCCAGGAGGACAAATCCATACACACCACCAGCCCCGCAAACCATCCTGGAGTATAGTGTCCCCAGTGAGGACTAATCCATACACACCATCAGCCCCGCCAACCATGCAGGAGTACAGTGTCCCCAGTGAGGACTAATCCATACACACCACCAGCCCCGCCAAGGCACAGCAAACACATTGTTCTCAGATCCTTCTCGTAACCCCGTTGTCTCACAATGATGCAGAGAAGATGCAGGAGTACCATTAACATTGAACTTGATTGTCAAGATACCTGGATGGAGGGAGGGTCTGATCACAGACCTGCGTTGATTATTCAGTTGTGAATTCCTGTCTGTTATTGGTAACAACGTGGCAGAGGCCCTTCTGTCTTGCATGATTCTATGGGGATACCTTAATCGCCCCCTCTTGTCTGCTTGAGATTCCATTTATAATCCTTGGAGTCCTTTATTTACTTACAATAAAGCATGTTTCTAATCTGATTCTGGCTGACTTCAGGGCCACAGGAGAGGGAAATGCAGGGCGTCTTGTCATGGACCTCAGACACCAACAGCTCATCTTTAACCATCATGCAAACAGGGAATTCAGCCTTTCTTCTTTCCACCTGAGACTCACTGAGTATCGTGAAGTTAGAATAGTTTTCCTTCGCGAGTTGTCTCAATGTGTCTCCTAGAAATTAATTTTCTTATAATATTCCTTTGTTTCACACAATGTAATGACAGTAAGAATCGAGCATTCTTGGTCTGCTTTTTTGTTGTTGTTGTTGTTTTGTTTGTTTTTGGTTTTTTGGGTAGTTTTGATCAGTTTGTCAGTTAGGTGGCAAATTGGACTGAACTCTGTGATAAAATGTGATGGGCAAAAGTTTAGAGAGACCTTTCCCAACTCTCTCTAGGGAAGAAAGCTGGAAACAGTGCAAACTGTCCTCCTCCCTCAGGACATCTGGTGACAAACAGCCATGGAGGAAGGATTTTGTGTGTGACAAGATCTCACTATGTTCTTAGAACACCAGTTCAGAACTCACTACGGGGCTGGAATTCATTGTTCCCTTGCCTCAGTCTCCCCAAGTGCTAGCATTACAGGTCTGTGCCAACACATCTAGTCTGTGTGCGTTGACGTGCTGTGCTGAGCATCAGATCCAAAGGCCTCACAGGCTAAGCAAGTGCTCTACCCCTGGGATATGAGATACACTCCTGTAGCATGAATCTTAAAAGTTCTTATTAATAAAATCAAACCTGAGGCCAGTTATTGGGGTGAACACTGGAAGGTTAGAGAGACAGAATAAGCCACAGCTATCTCACCTTGCCGGATCCTCAGCTGGTCTTGCTTCCTCAGACTGGAAGCCTCATATCCAAATGACTCTCAGCTGAACTGCTGCTAGAAGCCTGAATGCTTAACCAGCCAAATGCTTCTCCAGGCCAAATGCCTACCCAGGCAAATGCCTCTAGTTTCTGGTCCTCACGCCTTATATACCTTTCTGCTTTCTACCACCACTCCCTGGGATTAAAGGCTGGCTTTCTGGGATTAAAGGTGTGGGTCACCATGCTTGGGTGTATCCTTGAACACATGAATTTCTGCCTCTGGAATGCTAGGATTAAAGGCGTATGCTACCACTGCCTAACCTCTGTTTCATATTGTGGCTGTCCTGTTCTCTGACCCCAGATAAGTTTATTAGCATACACAATATTTTGGGGAACACAATACCACCACACACTCCAACCCTGAAACACAGCATTTTTTTTTTTAAATGATAGGGCAGTAGCTCTCAACCTGTGGGTCGTGACCATGGGAAAACACATTTCTGGTGGTCTTAGGAACCCCCAATCGTAAGTTTTATTTTTATTTTATTATACTCATAACTGTAATTTTGCTGCTGAGTGTGTCTCAGTTCCTAAAACCATGAGAAATAAGTGTTTTCCGATAGTCTTGACCCACAGATTGAGAACCGCTGTGGTGATATAGTCTTATATAACCCAGATATATATTTATCTGGCCTCAGATGAACTATGTAGCAAAGGATGACCTTGAACTTCTGACCCTCCTGCTTCCACTTTCTGAGTGCTGGGATTACCAGTGTACACTACTGTGCCTGGTTTGTGTGGTGCTGAGGACTGAACTCAAGACTTCAGAATGATAGGCAAACAGTCTGCCAACTGAGCTACAGCCCCAGCAGAAATACAGCAGTTTAAACGCTGAAAACGGGGGTCTGTCCTGTTTCCATGAGGGTTAAGGGTTGAGAATAAGAGTCCAGAGCTGGGACAGGCAAGCTTGACAAAATCTGAGATCCATCCCGGATCTGTGGAAGGCAAGAACTCTGACCTCCACACAGTGTGCATATGTGTGACCAGTTTGACACACATAATACATACATACACACACACACAGATATTCATGTATATATTCATAATATATATTCATCTATATCAATAAATAAAATACTGATTGGCCAGTGGTCAGGCAGGAAGAAATATAGGCGGGACAAGGAGGAGAGAATTCTGGGAAGTGGAAGACTGAGGAGACACTGCCAGCCGCCACCATGACAAACAGCATGTGAAGATGCCGGTAAGCCACAAGCCATGTGGCAAGGTATAGATTTATAGAAATGGATTAATTTAAGCTATAAAAACAGTTAGCAAGAAGCCTGCCACGGCCATACAGTTTGTAAGCAAATATAAGTCTCTGTGTTTACTTGGTTGGGTCTGAGCGGCTGCGGGACTGGTGGGTGAGAGAGATTTATCCTGACTGTGGGCCAGACAGGAAAACTCTAGCTACACACACACACACAAACAGTAAATGGGGGGAGGGGAAGGAACTGGATATGGTGGTGTGTGCCTTACGGCTCAGCACTTGGGGAGGCAGAGGCAAGGGGATCTCTGGGAGTTTGAGGCTAGCCTGGTCCACATAGCAAATTCCAGGTCAGCTAGAGCTACGTAGTGAGACCCTGTCTCAAGACAAAATAGAAATAATAATGATAATAAAATATTTAAAAGAAGGGTCTGTGAGACAGCTAGGTGGGTAAAGGCACTTGCCTAGCCTGACAACTTGAGTTTGATACCCAAGACCCACATGGTGGAAGGAGAGGACCAACTCCCACAAGTTGTCCTCTGACTTTCACATGTGAGCCCTGGTGTGCACATGCACAAAAGCACACACACACACACACACACACACACACACACACACACACACACACTCATGCACGCACGTACATGCACTCATGTATAATTTAAAATGATGATATGGATGGGGGTTTACCTCAGCCGTATAGTGCTTGCCTAGCATGCACAAGGCTCTGAGTTCAATCCCCAGCCCCACAGAAACAGAAAACAAAACAAAACAAAACACCAAAAAGAGTAAGAATCTGGGGGTGGGGGCAGGGCTCGGGCCTGTCTGCCTTGAGAGGCGACTTTCAGAACCGGTTGCCAGAGTGAGCCGGAGTGTGTCTGGAGCTTATCAAGAAAGGACTCTGATCTTGCAGAGAGAAAAACAGTTAAGTTCAAAAGTTCACTTAGCCTGAAGGGTAAACACATGGCCAGTTAACCAGAACTACAAAACAGCCTGCTGAGCCCGGCGGCCTGTAACCCCAGCTACTTAGCGAGCTGAAGCAGGAGGATTTTGAGCACCGGTCCAGGCAGGCTTCCAGAGTGAGTTCAAAGCCAGCTTGTGCTACAGTTAGACTCTAGACCTTGTCTCATAAAGCAAAACAGAACAAAACAAACAAACAAACAAACAAACAAACAAACAACAAATTCTTGAGAGACAGTGTTGGAGAGATGGTTCAGAGGTCAAGAGGTTGCTCTTCCAGAGGACCCGGGTTCAATTCCCAGCACCTACATGGCAGCTCACATCTGTCTGTAATTCCTATTCCAGGGGATCTGATGACCTCTTCTGTCTTCCTCCAGCACTAGGCACACACATGATGCACAGACATACATGCAGACAAAACATGCATACATATAAAATAAATGAAAATGAAATAAAAAATGTTGAATTCGACTCCATAAAAAACAACTGAGAAGAGTGATCTGTGACAGAGCATTTCCTTTCTTTTGATGTTTGAGATAATAGCAAAAAGAAAAAGAACTATAACTCTGAGACTGGTGTTTTGCCTGCATGTGCGTCTGTGTGAGGGTGCTGGATCCCCTGGAACTTGAGTTGCAGATGGTTCTGAGTTCTCATGTGGGTGCTGGAGATTGAACCTGGGTCTTCTGGAAGAGTAGTCAGTGCTCTTAACCACTGAGCCATCTCTCCAGCCTGAGACTTTTTTTTGGGGGGGGGACAGGGTCTCATGTAGTCCGAGATGGCCTCTGACTTCCTATATAGCCAAGGACACTGAGCTTCTGGTCCTCTTGTCTCAGTCTCCCAGGTGTGTGTATCACCACATCTGGCTTTAAGACTGACAACAGGCTGGACGGTGGTGGCGCATGCCTTTAGTCCCAGCACTTGGGAGACAGAGGCAGGCGGATCTCTGTGAGTTCGAGGCCAGCCTGGGCTACAGCATAAGTTCAAGTCCAACCCAGGCAACTTAGTGAGACCATATCAAAATAGTAGGGAGAGGGTAGATACATGGCCATATGATCTGAATACCTGAGTTCCTCCACAGGATGTAGAAGATCATTTACTCCTGTCAATCATTCTCTGTCTTCATGGTAGTGTAGGGTCCTTAGATCACCCCAAATGACCAGAAGACACCCCATATGCAATTGCAGAAAGCAGCTTTATTCTGGAGAAAAACCAGCATGTGCCCAAAATGGTTTCGACTGCAGGGGAGGGTAAGGCAGCCCCTTTTAAGCCTGCTTAGGGGAGTTCCAGCTGTGGTTAAGTGTGCTTTGAAGTGATTGAATATAGACATTGATACAGGAATCATTTTATGATTGGCTCATGACATCTGGTCAGCAACTGTGGTTGTGATGTCAGGGTCTGTCTGCCATGCTAGGGGTCTGTCTGACTGAAAATAGCAAGAACAGTTCCTGATTGGTTGCCAGACTGGACGTACTTCCTGAGGGTCTGGTTGAAGCCAGACATGAGTCAACATAGGGGTAATATAGGGCAGAGGTCTTACTTAGCAAACTGGCCCATGGAAAAAACAACTGGCGCTGGTCCCTCTAGTAGTTTGAATGTAATTGGCCCCCATAATCTCACAGGGAGTGGCATTAATAGGAGGTGTGATTTGTTGAAGTGGGTATGGCCTTGTTGGAGGAAGTGTGTCATTGTAGGGGTGGATTTTGAGGTTTCTTGCTGTGTAATAATCCTTTTGTACACTGTGAAAATGTGTCACTCTCATTGTTAATAAAAAGCTGATTGGCCGATAGCTAGGCAGGATTTTTGGGGCAGAGGGAATGCTGGGAAGAAGGGCAGAGGCTAAGGAGTTGTGAGCCAGACTCAGAAGAAGCAACATGGGGAAGTTCATAGATGAGATAAATGGACCTGGGGCACCACATAGATTAATAGAAATGGGTTGATTTAAGTTGTGAGAGCTGGCTGGAGACAAGCCTAAGCTATTGGTTGAGCATTTATAACTATTATTAAGTCTTTGTGTGGTTATTTGGGAAGCCAGCTGGCAGGACAAAAAAAATTCCACCTACAAATGGCATTCCAATGTGGTACAATGCCATGTATATCCATATAAAAACCTAAAAAAGCTTAAGAAAAGGTTCCAAACACACAAAAATGGAGCCAAACGTGGCTCCCTAGTCTCACGTCTCTCATGCCCAGACACTGCCTGTGGGCTTGAGGAGCCCCGCCAGCATGTCACCAAGCTGCATGGTGGATTTAAGTTTTGCTCATGCAGACAGTAAATATTACAGATACACAGCAAAGATAGATCCAGACAGAAAAAAACCCTCTAAATGGGTTATAACATATTTAAAATGTACATAGGACTGGGAGAGAAGAGAGAAATGGCATGGACAGTCATAGAAAAAACGTTTAAAAATACTAAAGTCTTTAAGATAGGAATAAAGTAATAAAAATATAATAAGCCACATAAAGACGGGAAATACACAGAGAGCCTGAATCCTGTATGTTACTGTGTTGCCTTTGAATTTTCTGATTGCTGATGAAGGAACAACAGCTGCTAGACACATTGGATTATGGAAACTGCTGGATTAAAACAACCTATATATTGAAAAATGTCTTCACTTCAAAATGGAAGTCAAAAGATATGTTGCTTTAAGGAAGAGGTTATGTTTTTTGTTCCCATAGAAAATGAAAGGCTGTGGATTCATTCAAGGTTGAAGGTAATCAGGTTTGATCAGGGAAGACCCCAGGAAAATCCAGGCTACAAACATAAAGAAATAAACCTTTAAAAAAAAACCCTACAAAACATGTAACATATATTTTACCTGCTCAAACATAAAACAAAATATTATCTTTGCCTAACTTGTGTACAACACACAATCTATACTTGTATTAATACAGATATGTATGCTACCTTTAAAAGTTTATGTATTTTCAGGCCAGGTGGTGGTGGCGCATGCCTTTAATCCCAGCACTTGGGAGGCAGATAGATGGATCTCAGTGAGTTTGAGTTCAGCCTGGTCTGCAGAGTGAGATCCAGGACAGGCACCAAAACTACACAGAGAAACCCTATCTCCAAACCAGAAAAGAAAAAAAAGTTTATATATTTTCAGAACAAGGGGACCAGACACCAATGAAAATGAATGACCCAGGTGATCCAGCATCTCAAAATGACTCTATTACAGTCTTCTCAGAGTTCTGCATTCAAACCAGCTTCAAGGCTGCTGGCTGAGATGGTCTAGCCTCACAGACTACTCCAGCCAAGACTTAGCTATTATTCTGATTTTCTCAAGGTTCCCACAAAGATGCCAGCACCCCCAAACAACAGGAATCAGTCTAGAAAAATCAACGCCCACATTCACAAAAGATGAGTTATGAGTATTTGTTATCATTTAAGGGGGGTTGGTTATAAGTTGTTATTGGTCATGGTAAAAAAAAAAGGTAAACAAAATAGTTAAATTCAAAGATCTCTTTCTAAAGGAAAAAGGAGGATGTGATATAGGAATGATAGGAAAAAGGGAGACTATTGAATCTGCTTTAATCCAGAAACAACTATTGATCTCAAAATATTTTACATTGGTATGGATTTTGGTTTACTGATACGCATTTAAAGTTAATTTTGTTATACCGTATGTATGTTTGGGGTATTGTGTTTATGCAGCTCATTTAAAAATGTAATGTTTAAGAAGTACAGATTACCCGGGTGGTGGTGGCGCACGCCTTTAATCCCAGCACTCGGGAGGCAGAGGCAGGTGGATCTCTGTGAGTTCGAGGCCAGCCTGGGCTACAAGGTGAGATCCAGGAAAGGCGCAAAGCTACACAGAGAAACCCTGTCTTGAAAAACAAAAAAGCTTTAATGACGTAAGGCTTTTCTTGACAATGAGACATGTTTGCCCCTGATAGAACCAACTTGCTTCAGAAGGGGGATGATGGGCATCAAAGAAACTTCATATGGAGTTTGTTTTCTTTATGGAAAAAGCTAGCCATTTGGCTAAAGAAACTGCCCTTGCCTCATTTGCTGACAGTTACTATCCAAACTGGACTCAGGAGGCAAAAAAAGCGACTGCCAAACTTTGTCAAGACAAAGTAGGACAATACTTCAAAATATTACTTTTCAGAAATATCTGTCAGATATACCAGGCATATAGGCCAAAGCTGGGTGCCCCAAAGTTACAGAAGAACCAAGGGTAACTGTCTAGGCAGCCAGATGTCCCTGCCGTTAGGTAACGTTTCACCCTTCTGAGGTCTTTGATGGAGGTAAAGGCTAGATAATTATTAGACTTAGTTTTCCTTAGTTATGGTAAAAAGGTAAATTAGGTATAAAACTTTAGATTCACTAAGATAAGATAAATAATAGAATATTTTCTTTAAATTTGCCAAATACAAATGGACTGGATAGCCAGATGATGGTGGCATACACCTTTAATCCCAGCACTCAGGAAGCAGAGGCAGGTGGATCTCTGTGAGTTCAAGGCCAGCCTGGTCTACAGAGCGAGATCCAGGATAGGCAGCAAAACTACACAGAGAAACCCTGTCTCAAAAAACCCCAACCTCCCCCCAAAACCCAACAACAACAACAACAAAACAAATGGACTGGATATTGTAACTGAAATTCTTATTTGATAACTGTTTTTGTTGTATAATCCTTCCTTTTAATTTAGACAAAAAGGGGGAAATGCTGTAGAATAATCCTTCTGTATGCTATGAAAATGTGTTGCTCTCATTGTTAATGAAAAGCTGGTTGACTGATAGCTAGGCAGGATTTTCAGGACAGAGAGAGTGCTAGGAAGAAGAAGGTCAGAGTCTGAGGAGTCAAGAGCCAGACTCTGAAGAAACAATACGGGAAGTTCATAGATGAGGTAAATGAGCCTCAGGATACCACATAGATTAATAAAAATGGGTTAATTTAAGTTGTAAGAACTGGCTGGAAACAAGCCTAAGCTATCTGCTGATCATTTATAATTAATATTAAGTCTCTGTCTGGTTATTTGGGGAGCTGGCTGGTGGGACATAAAAACCCCACCTACAGTTTCCTATGCTCAGGACACCACCCACTGTTTGACTGCACTTCCTGTTGCCTTCTGACCAAGATGTAGCCGGCATCATGTCTGCCTGCATGCCACCATGCTCCCTGTCATGTTGATAATAGACTGAACCTCTGGAACTATAAGGGAACCACCCACAATTAAATGTTTTCCTTGTAAGAGTTTCTGTGGTCATGGTGTCTTTTCACAGCAATAGAAACCCTAAGTCTGTCACACCTGTGCCATGGTACACACACTCCTCCCCCATCCATACACACACATACATACATACCTGTAATAACAAAGGAAAAAAAGTACCCTTCTCCCCTCAGTGACTCCATGGCCAACAGAAAGGGGCTCTTAGGAGGCATGGTAAGGAGATTGTGGCAGCTCTAGGCCCTGCCAGTGCCGAGCACTTTCCCTCAGCAGCTCAATAACATAAAAACAGCTCCAGGCTCCTTTTTCAATCTCAGCACTTGAGAAGCAGAGGCAGGAGGATCTCCATAGTGAGTTCCTGGTCTACATCATGAGTTCCAGGCCAACCAAGGATATAGAGCGAGAGTGTCTCAAAAAACCAACCAACCAACCAACCAACCAACAAACCAACCAAGAACATAAAAATGCAAATTTTAAAAAGATGTTTTAGGGGCTGAAGATATGGCATAGTGGTTAGAGCACTGGCTGTTCTTATAGAAGACCTGGGTTTGATTCCTAGCACCCACATGGCAGCTCGCAACCACTTGTAAGTCCAGTCTCAGGGGATCCAATGCTCTCTTCTGACCTCCTTATACCAGGCATATACATGGTACACAGACATACATGAAGGCAAAAACATCATACACATAAAATAATAATTAAAAGTTTTTTCCTCTTTGTAGCCTTGGCCATCTTGGAGCTCACTTTGAGGACCAGGCTGGCCTTGAACTTACAGAGATTCATCTGCCCTGCCTCCCAAGTGCTGGGATAAAGGTGTGTGTGGTGATATATTGTGTACCCCAATAAAACTTATCTGGGGATCAGAGGACAGAGCCAGCCACTAGATTAGACATAGAGGCCAAACAGTGATAGTACACACCCTTAATCCAATCACTTGGGAGACAGAGATCTGTCTGTATCTCTGTGAGTTCAAGGCCACACTGGGAACAGAGCCAGGCGTGGTGGCACATACCTTTAATCCCAATACTTGTGATCTCATGCCTTTGCTTGGGAAGCACACACGCCTTTAATCCCAGGAAATAAGATGGTAGGGCAGAAAAAAGTATATAAGGCATGAGGAAACAGAAACTCACTGTCTTTAGACTGAGAATTTTGTAGAGGTAAGAACTTGTGGCTGGCTCGCTCTGTTTCTCTGATCTTTCAGCTTTCACTCCAATATCTGGCTCTGTTTTTTTTTTTTCTATTAATAAGACCATTTAGCGGTGTGCACCACCATCGCCTGGCTCCTAAAAAGGTTTTTAAAATGGCTTAAAATGTCTCCCTTATATGAAGTAAATTAAGTAATTTACTCTGTATACAAAACAAGAAGATAAAATGAAACAAATTTGGGTCCAGCAAGATAGCTTTATAGGTAAAAAGCACCTGCTGCCAAGCCTGAAGACCAGAGTTCAAATCCTGGAAAGCACACAATGGAAGAAGAGAACTGACTCCTGCAAGTTGTCCTTTGACTTTTATATGTTAGAGTCCTGGAGAATTCCCACAAAAGACCACCATCTATGTATGCAATCAACAAGAGCATTTATTATCTTGAGAAAGTTCCCAGCATTCTGGGGCTGGTCATCCCACACAAAGGCAAAATAGTGACAACCCCGAGAGGAGCTTGCAGGCTCTTTTTAAGCACAGCCAAGGGAAGTCCTAGAGCAATTAGGTCACTTTAGATATGATTGGCTTAAGCAAGTGGCAATCATATTAGTATGTTCTAATTGG
Organism: Peromyscus melanophrys; assembly: GCA_902168415.1. NCBI lineage: Eukaryota > Metazoa > Chordata > Mammalia > Rodentia > Cricetidae > Peromyscus > Peromyscus melanophrys. The sequence goes on along the minus strand of CABHPR010154470.1, from coordinate 9,974 downwards.
CTAGGGCTAGCAAGGACTGGTTAAGGCTACAGCTTTTCCATTTTGGGGCAGGCCTGGACAAGTCCCAGACTTTGTCCTTATTTGATTATCTGCTGACTGTGGCTCAGGCCTGATCTGGTACTGCATGTACTAGGCCTCCTTTTGCTGTTGGGGGATGTTGGACATTGTCCTTTGTTTGTGGCTCTTTAGAAACTGCTTGTTCAGTCTCAGGAAACTGAAATTGAGGCCTGATCTCTGAGAGAAGATTGAGCAGCCTGTTATAGCATCTGCTTGTTTCTGTAACTACACATGTGCCATAGTAAATGAATACACACACACACACACACACACACACACACACCGAGAGAGAGAGAGAGAGAGAGAGAGAGAGAGAGAGAGAGAGAGAGAGAGAGAAGAGAGAAAGAGAGAGAATAAATAAATGTAAAAAACAGTTTGTCCAAAGCCACCTATATACTGTCCTTTTTAAAATTATTTTTTGAAAAAGTTGTATTTATTTTTGTTTTATATGTATGAATGTTTAAATATATGACTGTGTACCACATGCATGCCTGGTGCTTGTGGAGGCAAGAAGAGGGCATCAGATCCTCTGGAATTGGAGTTATAGATGGTTGTGAGCTACCACATGGGTGCTGAGAACTGAACTCAGGTCCTCTGCAAGAGCAACAAGTGCTCTTAACCACTGATCCATCTCTCCAGCCTTCTTTGCATTGTTTGTTCTTTTTTTTTTTGTTTTGTTTTGTTTTGTGTTTTGTTTTTTGTTTTTTCGAGACAGGGTTTCTCTGTGTAGCTTTGCGCCTTTCCTGGAGCTCACTTGGTAGCCCAGGCTGGCCTCGAACTCACAGAGATCCGCCTGCCTCTGTCTCCCGAGTGCTGGTATGAGACCAAGGTCCTTCTAAGTGGGGAGAGCTTTGGCAAGGAAGGACTTGTATGGTACTATTGTTGGGAGTGTACCAACATTTACTCTACCTAGATAGAGAATTAATGACAGACCAAAGTCAGGATATCCTGCAAGTCTAATTGGTGAACTAATGAGTTTATATAGGAGTATAGGTCTGGGGTTGCTTACAGGAATAAGAATGACTCAAAAGCAGCTGCATTGCTGACAGTTTACCCCAGCATGAGTGACAGCTCATGAAAGCTGCAACCCAGAAACTCACTGCAGGACTTGCAGGCAACTCTGCTCAGCTGAGCCTCCTCCAAGCAGTTTGGCTGGTCTGAGCAGCCTCAGCTGTCCCCATTGCTTGTATAACCTGGGGAGGAAGAAGCCTGGTTCATCTGGTCAATTTCAGGGACTTCCTGAGGCTTTTGAGTTGTTTACTTCCTGAGTTTTTTTTTTTTTTAAAGATTTATTTATTTCTTATGTATACAGTGTTCTATCTGCATGTGTGCCTGCAGGCCAGAAAAGGGCACCAGATCTCATTATAGATGGTTGTGAGCCACCATGTGGGTGCTGGGAATTGAACTCAGAACCTCTGGAAGAACAGGCAATGCTCTTAACCTCTGAGCCATCTCTCCAGCCCCTGCTTCCTGAGTTTTTAAGAGCCTCCCTTTAGAACTTTTTCCTTCCCTTCCTTTTTCTCTCCTCCTTGAAGCAGGTTTTATGTGGCTTATGCTGGCCAAGAATGACCTTGGATTTGTGTTCCTCCTGCCTCTACTTCTTGAATGCTGGCAGTACAGATGTGTACCATACCTGGAGAATCATCAGTTTTCTTTAGTCAGAGGAAAATAGATCAGTTAATAAGTGCATTAATCAGCTTTTCATTATTGTAACAAAATACATGAAATAATCACCTTAAAAAGGAAAGGCTGGCCTAGAGTGATGGCTCAGTGGTTAAGAGCACTGGCTACTCTTGCCGAGGATGCAGGGCTGGTTCCCAGCACCCACATGGCAGCTCACAAGCATGTGTAACTCTGGTCTCAAGGGATCAAGTGCCTTCTTCTGGTTTCTGGGGGATTGCATGAATGTGGTGCACGGGAAAAATACCCACATATGTTAAATAAAAATTTAAGAGGAAGAACATTGTTTATTTCAAAATATTTTTAGTCAGCTGGGTATGGTGGCACACAACTGTAGCCTCAGCTCTCGGGATGCTGAGGGTGGAGGACTTCTTGGCTTATGAATTTGAGACCAGCCTGGTCTCAATATACAATATAGTAAGAACTTGTCTCAGATGATAACTGGTTGAACTTGGAGGCACAAATTCACATCATTCTTCCTCAAGGAGAATTTAGTGACAAGAAGCAGATGTGTTTAAAAAGCTTTTAATTTTCAAATATGCTCAAGAAAAACCAGGACTTTCTTCGTATCATACAATCAAGACAAAATATAGACTAGTACTTTAATTATATATGTGTGTGTGGGTATGTGCAGGTGTCTGAAGAGGCGAAGGCCTTGGGCGCCCTGTGGAGCTGGAGTTAGAGGCAGTTGTGAGCCATGTGACAGGGGGGCTGGAGATCAAACCATGTTGTCTGCAAGAACAGTCCATTCCCTTACCAGGCAGCCATCTCTCCCACCCCACATTGTTAACCCTGAGCCTTAGGCAGGAGGACTGTAAATTTTAGGACAGCCTGGGCTACATAGTCTATGTTGAAATCAAAACACCAGAACGTTGATGGGGCTATAGAAAAGACAGTTTATTCTACAGTCTGTGATTTTAATATGGGATCATGGTGGTTATCAACAATCAGTCAGATAATTTTTTAATACACTACACACTGGAATCTGACCTAGTGAACTCTGGGTTCAGTCTTCCTCTCCCATCTCTTTCTTGATCCAGTCAACATAATTGAGTATCTTGGTGTAAAAGCCATATCCCTCACCACACCCAATGCCCCAGGACACAATGCCTGTGGCAATCCAGGTATCACGATCTCGGTCCCTAACTGCAAAAACACCTCCACTGTCCCCCTGGCAGGCATCATGCTTTACAGCTGGGTCCCCAGAACAGAACATATTTTGAGAAAACACATCATTACTCTTCTTTGTCTGGAGCCATCTCTGGCACACCTCTCGTTCAGCTACAGGCAGACGGACAAACCTGAGGTTAAAAGCAATTCTATCTTCTGTTATCCCAAAGCCACTGACATAACCCATGAGGCCTTCATCATAGAAGGTCTCATTGTCAGGGAGACAGATGGGGAGGAGGTTGGGACCCAGTGTGACAGGGTTTTCCAGCTCCAGCAGGGCGATGTCTCCTTCAAAATTGTTGGGTTCATCTTGGCGGTAGTCGGGATGGATGATGACCCTACGGACTGGGTGATGTCCCAGTTTTTTGATCTCTTCCACGTTTATGTGGCCCAGGAAAACATCTTTACTGGTGTGGTTCTGTCTGTTGTGTTCCTTGGGGTAGATGGTGTGGGCTGCGGTCAGGACCCAGCGGTCTCCGAGCAGGGCCCCGCCCCCTCGCCCATAGATGTTGGTGAACGCCTGCCAGGGGAAGTTGCCGGGTTTGGCTTTCTGTCCTCCAATGATGCGTTGCTTCTGTGTCACAGGGTTGACAGGCTTCCCACACACTGCAGAGAGATGGGGAATGAGAACTAGTCAGCCCCAGGTCCCGCCCTTCTTCTCTCTTTTGCTCAGTTTCCCCCTCTATCTTCCTGTTCCCATAGTGCATTCTATAGCCCATTCTTGGCTAATTCTCCTCATCCTTATGTATTCCTTCCCGGACTTTCCCCGAGTTTACTCTCCGATTCCTTGTCTATGTGAGCACTACACCTTCAGGACTAGTTGATTTTCTGTGCCTCTCTCCTGGGACCTTCATTCTCGTTCCTTTTCCTTCCTCCTCACCAGCTTTTCACTTTGAGCTAAGGGATCGCCTCACTTGGCCTCCTTTCTCTGCCCCATGCTTCTCCTAAGGTCCTGCAATACTGCAAACCACACCTGGGATGACGCAGTATTTACCTGGCAGACACCGCGGCATTTTCTCCCCTTCCTCTTCATTCTTCCAAATGCCCTGGGCTGTGCAGGTATACATCCCTGCAAATAAAAGGAGTTAGAATCAGGGCTGGAGGTGATGGGCCAGAAAAGGAGGCAGCAGAGGCCATTGGAAGACGGAGAAAAGAGCCACCATATCATGGATCAAAGTTGACTGGTTCAATCTATATGGACATATAAAAGTGTTAAGAGACTTTACACACATATCTTGTCTTATTGTTGGGTGAAAAAAAGAATACTTAACTATATATATTTGAGGTCACACCTATTTGTAAAAGTAGACTCACACACGGGAAGGAAGCTATCCAAAGCTTATCAGTGAAGCATCTTGGTAGCAGGATTATAGATAATAATGCCAGTCTTCCTTCCTGTATCTTTCTCTCCAGGTTTCATTGTTTGGCACAGACTGGCCTTGAATTTGCTACGAAGCTCAAGCTGGCCTTGAACTCTCCATCCTTCTGCCACGGTCACCGAGGTGCTGGCATTCCGGGGGTGCAGCAGCACACCCAGCAGGAGCTACATCTTCTGTTGCTGACACTCTGCCGTGTTTGTTGCTGAGTATTTTATCTGTAGTGTCCCATCTTAACACGGGGCACTTTCTAGTGTGTGTTCTTCATTTTAAAACTAGGAAATAAGATTAAGCCCGCCCGTCCGTCCTTCCTTCCTTCCTTCCTTCCTTCCTTCCTTCCTTCCTTCCTTCCTTCCTTCTTTCCTTCCTTCCTTCCTTCCTTCCATGTTGAAGATGTAGCTCAGGGACTCTCACATGGTAGGCAAATGCATTACCCCTGAGCAATATCCTCAGTCTTGGATTTTTTTCTTTTTAATTTAAAGAGAAATTTTGGTTAGATGTGATGGCATATACGTGTAATCCTAGCTCTTGGGATATAAAAGATCAGGTGTTTAAAATCATCCTTGGCTACACAGTGAGTATGAGGAGAGAGAGAGAGAGAGAGAGAGAGAGAGAGAGAGAGAGAGAGA
>CABHPR010154469.1:25566-39105 GCA_902168415.1 Peromyscus melanophrys | reverse complement strand
ACCTGCTCAGCCACATGCAAGCTTGCACCTGTGCCCTTTGGGTGCTCAGTGACGGCATGGCTGTCTGTCCTCGACCGTATAACACATCTAGAAAATAGAACAGATCTTGTTCTGACTCTTACTTCTGTGAGCACCAAGTTGACAGAGTTATTCGGTTCTTGAGAGGGTTCATTCTTTTGAGTGTTTGTGAGAATCCAAGGACCACAGTTTTAGAAACACAGACATTTAAAGGCCTGGATGGCAGACTAATAAAGCTGCATTTTCATTTTTGGAAATCACGGGTTTTCCTTGTTAATTTCCCCTGGCAGGCTGTTTAATATCACAAGAGCAGCGCCATATTAATAAACAGAGCACTGGGTTTTGCATCAGAAGTCTTCTGTTTGAGTCCGGGCATTGCTGCCATGCAGCTGGGTGACCCTGGGTAATTCACTTAACCTCTCTAAGTGTTGGACTGGACCTTAGAGGGACTCTTTTTGTTCTAGAACAGCCACCATCAGATCACTGAGAGAATGCTGCCTGGCACTCGCATGCCTGAATACTGTGAGAAGTTGCATTTATAGTATCCGTGACTCCACGTCTTCAATTTAAGCATTCACACAGACGTCTGACCAAGCAGGTGCTGGATAGGAGTATAGGAACATAAGAGCCAGTGTGTGGCTGTATTACCCTTCCCTTCCTCCTGTCTCAAACACTCAGTAAGATTGTTTTCTGTCTCCCAAAGCCTCTTACTGAATAGTGCAATGGCTGAAAATCTCTAAAACATCTGTCTTGTGATCATTCACTATTTCAATGTTTTTGAATTTTTTAAAAAAATGGAAAAAACTGTTCCTAAAACTGTCCATGCAATCTTTGTGATACAGATGCCTAAATTCATTTTCATGCAGATATTCTTGGCCATAGAAATTCTTCCCCAAGCCACAGGGAGCCATGAGGAAGGGGAAAATGAGAGAGAAGGAGAAGGCTTCATGGATGAGGTGACATTTGAGTGGGGGTATTGAAGCATGAATAGGAGTTTGCTATATGGGAAAAGGGCATTGTGGACACACAGAAGTGAGCCCTTTACCAGAATTACAGCACCTTTGGATACACTGAGCAACTGAATGTAGCTGGTGGGAAGCTGTGGCAGAGAGGAGGGAAAGGGGGTTCTCACAAGGGGAGCTCCCAAGATGAAAGGGTTGGCCTTGAAGGAATTGTGTATCAGTCTACAGGCCTGCAGTGGTTACTTTTCCTTCCAAGTAGGATAGTAGCTGTATTATTCAGAAAGATGGCTCTGAAGCAGAGAGGAGACACTGGAGCTTAGGAAGATCCCGGGCAGGGCTCTGATGGGGTCTTCAGATTCCAACAGGTACCAAGAAATGACGCCTCTGTGTTCCGTGTTCTTTTGTCTGTGGGTGGTAGGCCCAAGAGACCAGAAGGTTGCAGCTGCCAGCTGCAGGTTGGACAGGGTGAGGGGAAGTCTGTACTCAGCCCAGGTAGGTATTCTCAGGCCAGACTCACTTTCTCTTTGCACCTAATGACATATGGAGGTGAATATCTGCAAAAGCATAAGGTGTTTTGTTTTTTGCATGTGGGGTGTGTGTGTGTGTGTGTGTGTGTGTGTGTGTGTTAAACATGTGTGTTTGCTTGTGTGTGTGCAGGTATACATGCAGCTGTACAGGCATGTGTGGGTGCATGCATGTGGAGGCTGTAAGCAAGGATGTAGTGAAATCACTGAAATGGCCTCTCCACAGGTGGGAAGAAGGGTTATTGGAAATGAAACTGCCACGTGGCTATCTCAAGATGGCCGAGAATAGCCACAGGCGTTTGGAGGAAGCTAAGCAGCCACAGCTATCTCTCAGGGAAAGAGAGAATAGCAAAAAAGATGAGGAAAGCCTTGCGAGTTCTTGCAAGAAAAAATGGGGTGGTGGTGGTGGTGGTGGTGGTGGTGGTGGTGGTGGTGGTGGTGGTAGGGAGGCCTGTAAACTGGAATAGCCTGGAAGTTTAGGGTAGTCGGGGAGGAGGAAGTGTGTGGGTCTGAAGAGCCAAGTGGCTTTGAAGTGTGTTCCAGTATGAGTTAATAGGGACAGAAGGAACCTGGAGGTTGGCAGGGGACTTTGATGTGTATTACAGGTATATGGTAATTGAGAACCGGGCACCTCCATTTGCCTTAGTCAGCTGTAGGGAGAGATAAGAGTTGATGACTCTTCCTGCCAGACAGAAATCCACATCGCAGGTTTCTGAGGAATGCTGAATGTAGGCTTTTATTGATCTACAAGCAATCCTGTTTGCCCTGTCAGAATTCAGCCCGTGATGAGCCCAGACTGTCATTTGGGGACTTAGTCAGTGGCACTGGCTTTCTTGGGGCTTGGGACCTAACAGAGGCCAGATGTTGATATCAGGTCTGACATCAGATATCTTTCTCAGTCACGAAAGCCCAGTCTCTTGCTGACGTGGCTGGTCCAGACAGCTTGTTCTGGGGACTCTGTGTTTACCTCCAGAGTTCTGGGGTTACAGGCAGGTTGCCATGTCCGGTGTTTAAGTGGCTGCCGGGGATCTCAGCGTTGGTTTTTACTCTTGTACGGCAAGCCCTTTACCCACTGAGCCATCTACCCAGTCCATCTGAAAATTTTTGTTTGAACCTTTTTAAATGAGAACTCATTTTCTGTGTGGCTTCTAGATTGACAGAGAGACCTGCAGGTGTTTATTTAGTGTGACAGAACCCTGTCTCTCACTCTTCCTCGGCACTGGAACATTCCTGTTAGCACAGCAGTCTGCCAGTTGATGACATCTTTTTCCTGATTAGCTGCAAGGCAAAGAAAAAAAAAAACCCACTGTGGTTTTTAAATTAGGTTATGATATAACCTATCTTGAACTTAGGTTTCAACTGTTTCCAGAACTTTGATCGCACTGTATTAGCCTAATTTCTTGCTGTTCAGAAGTGACGATGCACCAAGATGTATTTTCTCGGTGACATTCTTGAAGACTCTTTGGAAGTGGCTTCAACGACAAGTGGCTTTCTTTCACTTCTGTTTTGTCACAAGTTCTGAGTGCTGGGGCTTTCTCTACATCTTGACTTCTGAACTGTGTTCTGAGTACAGATTTTTTGTTTTGTTTTGTTTTTCTTTTGGTTTTTTTTTTTTTTGAGACAGGGTCTTAAGGAGGCTGGCATCAAGTTCCCAATGTGTGAAGATGATCTAGAACATCCATTCTCCTGCTCTCCAGTGCTGAGTTTATAGGCGTGTGTCACCACACCTGCTTTGGATCCTACCCAGGGAGTCATGTGTGCTAGGCAAGAACTCTAGCCACTGAGCTATGCCCATAGCCCCTGGAAACAGCTGTTTGAGAGGGCTTTTGGTGGCTCTGTGCCTGCTGGATGGCGTCTAGCCCCACCCTATACTGCCACCTGCTTTGGCAAGGCCAGAAGATGTTCCAGGTCCCTCCCTCCCCCCCTCAACCAGAAACAAATTTTCTAAATCTTCTGTTTCATTAAAGCACTGTTGGGGGAGGGAGGGTCTAAGTGACGTCACATTGCGCTATGGTCCAATGGAGGCGGTGAGCCGAGAATCTTTGACGTGACATGGTTGTGTGGCTTCTTTGAATATAAAGGCGGTTTTCAGAAAGAAAGGGATGCAGTTCAGAAAAGCCCTGACGGATACTCTGTGCCCCACAGGAGCCTGCCTGAACTTGCGCAGGATCCAGTGATAACTGGGTGATGCAGCTTTCATGAAAGCAGCTAGAACGTGAATCCGAATTGTGTTTCCACAGCTGAACATGAAGTTTGCTTGCGGATTTCCTGAAGACTGAGGCAGAACAGTGAGATAATGCATTATACGTGACTGTGACCATGACCACGGCCTCATCTATGGAGAATGCCGGCTCTTTAGCAGCCTCTGTTTTCTTACTTCCAAAACCAGAGAAATGTATGGAGTATTCTAATGATCAACATCTTCCATAGAAGTATTTTGCCCCCTCCCAGAAAAACAAGGACACATTCTCTATTAAGCTGTATTAGACACGGGCTCTTTACAAATGGGAAGATTTGCTAGGAGACCCGGCTCAGCTACAGCAATCCCCGAGGACTTAGGCCACAGTAGTTCAGGTGTATTGCTCTCCATGGTTTAGTGTGTTTAAAACATGGAGCACAATGGGCATGGAGCGATAGAGCATGGGCCTGATGGGTTCGCTCAGTATCAGCTTCTCCAGCTTTGTCGTTGGTGGACCAGGAGAGCCAGATATTGTGTGATGCTAAAATGCCAGAGGGTAAGAAACTCTTTGTGAGTTGCCTGATGATGTTCATGATTATGCAGATGACTTCTGATCCTTTTACACCTCCCCACCCCCCTACTCCAACTCCACCCCTGGCAGCCTGCCGGAGTCTGCTGCAGATGGTGAGGACCCAGCCTCAGTTGGGACCTCTGGTCCTCAGAGGTGTTCCTCATCTCTGAATCTGCAGCTGGCCCAGGGCCAGCATGGCTCTCAGAGGGACAGTCTCAGAAGACATGTGCTGGGAATGATTCAGTACTGATCTGGTGGAGGCTTTTCTTGTCAAAGGTTGCACAAACATTCGTTTTTCCAGCAGTTGCCCATGAGACAATGGACTTCATCGGACTGAGTTTTCTTCTATTGCTTTGTTTGTGTTTTTTTCAGAACCTCTTTTCAGATCCATCAAGTCCTTGTAAGTTATATATGTTGATACCACGGAGTCTGTTAGCTCATGAAAATGTGTGAGGATTTTTTTTAAAAAAGTTATAGGAAATAGGAGTTGTGATATACATTTTAGAGTATATTATAATTTGGGGTTTAATTTTCTTTCCACTTCAGTTTTACTAAAATTTATAGGAATTTAAAAATGATAATATTTTCATGTTTAGCATAAGATGTCATGTATAGGAAGAGTCCAACTTATTTTTCAGGTCTAAATAGGTAAACGGTAACATCCACAAACTGGTTTGTGCACACACACAGACACACCTACACCCATACCACCCTTCTCATTGAGTGCCCTTTGAGGAGATCCTTTTACAGAACATCCATATTGTCCTTACTTTATGAAAGAGATGCGGTCAGGGAGCACCCGAGGCTGAAAGTATGAATCAACACTACTCTGCAGGTATAGGCCCAGTGGGGGTTTTGTGTCTTCGGGGACCAGACACACAAAGGCCTTCCAAGATCAAGTTCCCCATTGTCAGTTGCTAGATTATTCTTTCTAAAACTGATCTGCCTGAGAAGGGGCGTAGGGCCCTCCTTTCCCACAGCTCCCCTCCCCAACCTGCCCCCCCCCTGTTATGACGGGGGATAATGTGACTTACTATGCTTTCTGTCAGTGTCTCCCAGAGCCAATGCAAAGATGGCCATCTTGGAGGTGAGTGGGGAGTGGCTGCTGGCAAACTCCCTTGCAGGTCGGATAGTTTCTGTTCTTTGTTTTTTTTTTAACCAAAGTGAAAAGAGGATCCACCTTCTCTCTGCAGGTAGATCACCAGGGAATCAATATGGGATTTAGATAGACACTGGTGAGGGGCCAGTGAGATGGCTCAGTGGGTAAAAATGCTGGCCGCTGAGCCTGCCAACCTAGAATGACGTCCTGTGCCCACATGGTGCCCTTCACGCTCTCCCTGGGCCATGCGCCCCCCCCCCAAAATAAATAAACAAACAAACAACCAAACAAGCAAACAAAATAAGCAAGAGAAGCAAATGACGTGCTCTGTATAACAAAATCTCCTCCGTCTCTTGCTTTGCTCCAAGCTCTTCAATGTTCAGATACATTTAAGTGAAAAACAGCAAACAGTTAGGATGAGTCCCAGGTCCATCAGTCTGGCCTTGAACTCACAATCTTCCTGCCTCGGGCTCCTCAGTGCTACTACTATGGGTGTGTGTCCCTCTGCCCATTGGCAACTAGTCTAATGTTATCCTAATGGCCTGTCCTTGACAAAATAGGGCTTTTTTTTTTTTTTTTTAAATATACTCTGGGAGGAGACGATATTCACTTTGGTCATTTTGAAGTCAGAACTCTTGAGCGGAAGCATTGTCGTCTGTATTCGGTGCTCCGTGTTTTCGTTAAGTACGGATTTTAGAAAACTGTTTATTTGGACTGAATCGACAGGGTGCGTGTTCCTCATCTGAAAGAAACAGATGGAAAAGGCAGATCTCAGTGGGTCTGTCCTGAGTGGGGCTTTTGTGTCCCGACTTCCAGCAGAGGTCTACCTCTGGGTTGTACTTTGTGAACATTCTTCCACATTTTTTTTTTTTAAAAAGGCCATTAGCTTATATTTTCCAACACGTTGAGCCCTTTCCTCAGCAGAAGTGTCTGAGGTGGAATTTTGAGGGTGAGAATGGGGTCAGTGTTGTAACAGCATTGAGGGGCTTGGAGGTAACGCCTTTTTACTGTGACCACCAGGGTTGTGTAGAACCACACATTTTTCTCTGCACATGATTAATTTTGAAGCAGAACTTAAGAGTTTAATAAAATACAGCAATTGGAGTTATATAGTTTGAAACGAGTTTTTTTTTTTAAACAAAACAAAACAACAAAACTCCAGTCAATCAAAAGTTACCTATCTTGAAATTCTCCAGAGAAAACCAGCCCCACCATTTTGGCCAAATTAAAGCAAGCTTTTTACAGTATATACTGACCAAGATGGAATTTGGTCAGGACCACTCCTGGAAACTTTCCAGCTGAGTGGCCCCCAGACGTGTGTTGGCAGGGCTTATATAGACAAAACCTATTGGCCACCATTCTTTCCCATGAGGCTTTGCTGTTAAGAACTACAACCTCCAGCGTTCCAGGAAGTTACCTGGTCTTTGGGCAGGTGGGGCTTACAGGTTTATTGAGTGTCTAACACATAAAACCTTAGTTACCTGGAGCACTAGGAAACGGTGAGTTCAAGATAATGAAGTTTTCTAGAAAGTGAAGATGTGTCCTTTTAGCCATTTCATGCTCTTCTTTAGTCATATAGTGTCTCTTTGAAAATACGACATGGAGTCCTTCCTCTGAGATAAAGCCACTGTTTATCTGATTATGTCTCATAGTCGGGCTAAGATGTGGTTTATGAACATGGGCTATGGTGACACAGGGGTGTTCTCTGTGGCTGTCCCCGCAGGTGTGGCCCACTCTTCCTTCTTCCCACACCTGCCCTGGCTGTGCTCTCCTATCCTCTGAGGCCTGCTGTAGCCTGGATGGTTCTGGGTGAGCTCTTTGGGTATCTGTTGTATTCTCAGAGACAGCAGCAGCTCTCGCCGGCTTCCATAACTGCTTCTCGGCGGTGCTGACGATATAGTTCACTGGAGCTGCTTGTCCAGCAAGGACAACAGGCACTCAGGGCTGTCCCGAAAGCAGCGTGGCAGCTTCCACTGTTCAGAAAGCATCATGGCCACCTTCACCTATCCGCTAGGACCTCCTCTAGACACTTGCCTTTCCTCTCTCATGGTGTCTCCTCAGTGTCAGCTGGATTTGATTAAAACAAAAATGGAAAGCTCATTAGAAGATTTTTTTTTTCTGCTTTGCTATGGATAGCTCCGGATAAATAAGACTTAATTGAATTATGTAACTTGCAATCTTTCTCAGATAATACTGAAACAGACACGAGGTGAAGCCAGGGGAACAAAAGGTTCATTTTTCTAAAATGTGGTGTAAATATTTTTAATTGGCTTCCTTCGTATTGACATAGCAACAGAATTAAAATACAAAACGTAAAAATAACACAACAGTCTCAACGATTACTTGGCCTCTGCTTTCATTTGGGTTTGGAAAGAGGAGAGGCCTGGCTTCCCTCCCACAGGATTTCCTGGGCTGCGGAGCTTTGGTCCCAATTCTGTTTTTTAAAAATAAGAACTTAGTTTTTTCTAAGTTCTTTAAAATTTATTTGATGTGTATGAGAGTGTTTTGCTTATGGGAGTGCCTGGTGCCTGTGAAGGTCGGAAGAGGGCTTTGGATCCCCTGGAACTGGAGTTACGGATGGTTGTGAGGCCTGTGGGTGCTGGGAGCTGAATTCCAATCCTCCGTAAGAGCAACAAGTGCTCTTAACTAGTCTGTCATCTCTCCAGCTACCCCAGCTCTTTCCTATCCCTACCCCCAGCAAGATTACCTGGGAGAATTGCTAAACTTTTTTTGTTGTTGTTGTTTTAGACAAAAATTTCAGTATTTAGGCGAGGGGAATTTTTTGCCTGTAAGTATCTTTTTCTTTTTTCTCCTCTTCTCTTCTCTTCTTTTCTCTCTAGCTATTTGCTTAGAAGTTTTGAAGTCCTGAGCAGCTGGACATGCTGGCACATCCCTGTAATCTCATATTTGGGAGAGGGAAGACAGGAAAATTAGGAGTTCAGGACCAGCTTTTGCTACTTAGTGAGTTCGAGGCCAGACTGAGTCTTTAAGTGAAAGAAAAAGGTACCAGTGGGACTAACATTACAGTGCTACCCTCCATCCAGGAGGGGTACCTCCATTATGACTGCACCCTCCTCCCAGGCAAAGTGAGACCGGGTCCCCTGGTGCGGATATGACACTGCCCAGATCCTCTAGCTTAGTGCAAGGCCTTGCAGGAACCTCACAGATTGGAGTCCTGGAGCATGTAGAGTTCAGCTGACCCACCTGCACCCCGTAAGCTGTGAGGGACCATTGCTTGCCATGTGATGACTTAAGAGGTGCATCTTAAGGCCTTTGGCGATTTGCTGAGGATTGCAGAGCCATCTATGGTGAGGGGCCAGCTCCTGAGCCACAGATATTATCCACAGTTGTCCAGTCTATCCTCAGCATATTCTCGCTCTTTTCTCACCGCTCTGGAGTGAGCTCTTTGGTTCCTCTGTTCATTTTTGCAAGCCTCGCTCCAGCCCCCAGGGTGAGACTCTCACCTATGGCTGTCTTTCCCATTCTGTGTGCCAATGTGGACTTCTCTCTCTTTCTTCTGAATGACTGAGGTTTTTTGCTTTACGTAGAATGTTCTTTGTGGAGCTTTGTTTGTTTGTTTCTTTTTTTTTTTTCAAGCAGAAAGTGCTACCTAGATGGAAAATGCTTCATTATTTCAGAAACACCCTTGGACTTTCATTGAATCAACACTTTTGACACATTTTTCAAGTCTGGATTTCAGACTCTTGTCCTTTTGGTTCTGTGGGAATTCTAACGTCTGGAGGAACAAGTAGAGAGGCAAATATTGACCTCCTTCCTGCTCTGGCTCCTTCCACCTCCCAGGGAAGTCAGAATTCTCACTCAGCACATTCTTTAAGTATCACAAGGGCAAAGTGAGATGATCTGCATGTGAAGGAGCTGGGTAATTCAAAGATGAAGACGTCTCTAGAAGTACCAGTTTATTTATTTTTTCTTTTTTTCCCCCCAAATTACTGGAAATACTGATATGGCTTTGAAATAAAAGACCTCTGGTCAACTAAGTTTTTTGGGGGATGTTCAGCATATGTTAACATACTAAAGGTCCTCTGTTCTGCTGGAAGGAACTCCTTAATCCTAGTTAGCTTGTGTAATAATTTCCCCCCATCTCTTGTTAGCTGCTCCTGTGAACTGCTGTGAGCGGAATTCTTGAAAGGCGTGTGTTCTCGTGTGGAAAGACAGCGATGTTTCTTTTGGCTGCTTGCTTTGTGGTGATTCTCAAGTTTATTCCAGATCTAAGAGGTCTCCAGACGCTGAGTTAGGAATCAATGAGGTGCAATTACATTTTGCTGTATTTATACACACACACACAAATACATGCACACAGGTACATATGTATGTACACATACATGCACACACATACAGCAATATAATTAATTGCATAACCAGGTAGAAGTCTTTTTCCTGATTTGCATGCATCATGTTTCCATCATCTAACAGAGCTCATATCATAGCCATCTTTACAAAATATTTTTTCTCCTGGAGTCTTGCCCACATAGACCTTTCTTCCGCAGAAGCAGAGCCATCATACTTTAAATAATTCTTCCTTTCTGGGAAGGCTCACAGGCATATTTTCATCCCACTGGAAATGCCCTTGATGTCTTTGCTACAGTTATGTTTAAAGTCAGAGTTGTGAGTTTTAGTGCTGGCAGAGGCTTTATGATGATTTCATTCGCTGACTCTCCACTCTCAAGCATGTTCTTGGCATGACAAGGAGAGTGTGCTGGGATGCAGAAGCCTTGGGAGCTTGAAAAGAAAAATTAGTCATGTCCTTCCAACCTTCCGAATGAGCTTGTCATTTGTGTGGGAGTAAGATCCCCTGCTTTGTGGGGTGTGTTTACCCTTAGGGGGCTGGCCATAGAACCACGTGCACTGATCACCTACCCTGTACTTGGCAAAGACGCTGTGGGGCGAATGACATCTTCAGACTCAGACAAACTGGCCTGGAAGCAGGCTGCGGGAGAAGGATTAGGACATTCTTCCTAAGGTCAACAGCCTTCCATACTTTCCTTTATCATGCAGTCCCAGGAACCGTCTTCTGCGTCACGAGTTTGAATACAGACTTTTGTCTAGAAATAATTTATAAAAAGAATAGTCATATTCTCATTCCATATAGAAATTCAACACCAGTTCTGCTTGACTTAGGTAAAAAAGGTAAGACTAAAAATAAATGAAATGAAAAGATACATTAATTAGATTTAATTAGATATGAGTGCTGTTCAGAATCTGAGTCTGGAAGTGTGTCTCTTAAAAGATATAAGTTATCAGACTATTAGAGAATCCAAAGATGTGCTAAGTCCAAACTATAATGTTCTCTATTTTGTAATGAAATATGTTGGGGGCTGGAGAGATGGCTCAGAGGTTAAGAGCACTGGCTGCTCTTCCAGAGGTCCTGAGTTCAATTCCCAGCAACCACATGGTGGCTCACAACCATCTGTAATGAGATCTGGCTCCCTCTTCTGGCCTGCAGGTAAACATGCAGGCAGAACACTGTATACATAATAAATAAATAAATAAATAAATAAATAAATAAATAAATAAATAAATAAATAAATCTTTAAAAAAATACAAATGAGATATGTTGGAAAAGAATTATGGCGGAAATAACAGCTCCCTCACAAAAGGCTTAGTTGTTCATTGTCTACTTATTCACCATGTAAGATCCCATCAAATCTCAACAGTGAGTCTGCATATCATTCATTAGACCTTGTGCTCCTTATTGGAAGGATGTGTTGCACAATTGACACCTTGGTTGTTATGCAGGCTAGTTCCAAAATCATATGCTGGATCACAGTCTGTGTAGCCTGTGGGAAAGACTCTGAGTACATCTGTCACATAGCAAAGACACAGTGTTTGCTGTGTGATAGATGCACTGTGAGTAGTTGTGGAATGAATGAATGCGTGAGTGAGTGAGTAAGTGAAGGACTAGAAGATAGTACTATTGTATTATGGTGGGTAAAATCAATAGACTGTAGTAATGACTGTATTTTTTCTCAATTACTGTGTTAATAATGAAGTGTGAAGGTCTAGGGGAATAGAATTTGCTTTTTATGGGAAATAAACTTTAACGAATCTTTTATTTTGTCTTATTGGGACAAAAATGATGGCCAGCTTTTAAAAAATCATACATTTGGGACAAAATCTTTAAGACCTTTTTGCTTAATATAAATCTCAGTGTTGTAAGTCTTGATAGTTCAAATGAGAGCATCATTGAAAATTATAACCAAAGCCACTAATACCACATTGGTGAATTTTTTTTTTGTTCCACTTGTATTTGTGAATATTTTTCTTGTTTCACTACTTTAAAAAAATTCACCATCTTAAATTTTTAGATCAGTTGTTAAAAATAGATTGACCTGAAAAATTCACCTTTAGTGAGTTATCTCATCAATCAAGATAAACTCCGCTGGGTGTTTAAATCATGTAGGTATGGCAATCTTTGGAGAAAGGTTATTGCATGGAAAAAAATCATTAAGATACACTAGAGATTGCTTGGAGATATGTGATTATGTTATCATTCACTGCTTCAAGTGCTGCCTGTGTCCATAACAGCGAACCACTCACACAGACCACTCATCATCACCATCTATTCACTTTCTGACACATCCAATCTGGATGACAATGATAAAAATATGATCCAGTGTGCTCAATTATAACACATCTTCAGGGCTGTTTTAAAAAAGAGAGAGAGCATTCTTTAAAAGTGCCTGGAATCTGGAATAAAATGGTCAAGAAAAACTCCACTGCCTTGGGCTTTATGTATGTTTGTCCAATGGTTGAAATCAACTGTTACTCCTTTGTGAAAACCCCGAGGAACCAGCTCATCAACATGACGTCTGTAGCAAATTGTTTTCGCTTCAAGGCTGGGCTCTGACATTTGAAGTGGATGGTTGTGAATGGCCGTTCAGTTCATGGAAATGTTGTGGTTAAGGGCTGGCTCGTTTTCACATGAAGTCATGTTATTCAGTGCTTGTTTTGTGGTATTTATGTTGTAAATAATATATCCAGAGTCCATGTAGCTACTTACTGCCTGCCAGCTAGTGCTGCTTACTTCGTGTTGTCTTAGGTCCAAGGCATCATGTTTAAATACTGAAGACAGTATTTTTGATTTGATGAATGTTTTTTAGTCTTTTTATCTTGCTTTCTGTGTATATGTGGTCAGAGGACAACCTCACCGTCCACCTTCTTTCAGGTGGGGGGGGTTCTCTTTTGTTCTTCATCATTGCATATACCAAGCTAGCTGGCCTGCAACGTCCAGAGATGCTCCTGTCTCTCCACTTCCACCTAAAACCACAGGGGCACTGGGGAGCCACAGGAGCACTGGGAAGCCACAGGAGCACCGGGGAGCCACAAGAGTACTGGGAAGCCACAGGAACACTGGGGAGCCACAGGACCACTGGGGAGCCACAGGAGCACTGGGATGCCACAGGAGCACTGGGGAGCCACAGGAGCCACTGGGAAGCCACAGGAGCACTGGGATGCCACAGGAGCACTGGGAAGCCACAGGAACACTGGGAAGCCACAGGAGCACTGGGGAGCCACAGGGGTGCTGGGGAGTCACAGGAGCACCGGGGAGCCACAGGAGCACTGTGATTGCAGGTGTGCACTACTGTGCTTGACTTTGCATGAGTTCTGGGGATTGGAACTTGGATCCTAGCACTTGCATAACAAGCATTTACCTCTGGAGCTGTCTAACATGGGTGCTGGGAACTGAACTCAGGTCCTCTGGAAGTTCAGGAAGCATTCAACCACTGAGCCATCTCCTCAGCCTTGAGGGTTTTATTAGGGTTCCCTTGTTGTTGTTGAGACCACAGTTTAAATGACCCGGATTCCAGGGGCATTCTTTTCCTCATATTTCTTTTTCTTTCCTGGATGCTTCATTTTCTCCCCACTCCGTCTGAACTTGACCAACCATTTGAGCTGAATGGTGTAGAAACTTAGAGACTCAACATGGGATCTATGAATTCGCAGTCTAAGTTTGTTAGGTGTGTAGAACTTAGGCACAGCCCAAACTTAGTGACTTGGAATCTGTAGCTAGTAGAATATTCTACATGAGAACTGTATTGTTCGGATCATTCTTTTGGCTATCAAGGATCTGGAACCCCTTTGCAGAATTTACACACACACACACACACACACACACATACACACACACACACACACACACACACACACACACACACACACACACA
>CABHPR010154469.1:11851-25556 GCA_902168415.1 Peromyscus melanophrys | reverse complement strand
ACACACACACACACACACACACACACACACACACACACACACACACAAAATGACTTTTCAAAAGTATTTTATAAATGTTTTGGGGTCTGGGAAAATGGCTCAGTCAGTAAAGTACTTGCTCAGAAGATGTGAGTTCATGTTCCCAGTCCTCCAGGAAAAAGCCGGGTCTCATGATGGTTTTCTGTAATACCAGTGCATGGGAGGCGGACACGGGAAGATCTCTGGGGCTTGTTGGCCAGCCAGCCTCGCCAATCTGTGAACTCTATGTTCAGTGAGAGACCCTGACTCAAAAGTAGAATGAATGGAGCTGGAGGGATGGCTCAGTGGTGAAGAACACTGGCTGTTCTTCCAGAGGACCAAGGTTCAATTCCCAGCACCCACCCATCTGTCCAGTTCCAAGGGATCTGACACCCTCACACAGACACACATGCAGGCAAAACACCAATGCATATAAAACACAAATAAATCATTAAAAATTTTTAAAAAATAAAATGGAAAGTGATCGACGAAGACACATACCATTGAACTCTAGCCTCTTTTCACACCTGTACACAGATATGCACAAACATATCACATATGCACACAAAATATTAAAATAAATTTAGATTTGTTTATTTTATTTTTACGTGTAGAGTATTTGCTTGCATGTGTGCATGTGTATCATGTGCATGCCTGGTGCCCACAGAGGTCAGAAGAGGGCATCTGATCACGCCAAGATGCTACAGTTTGTTTCCTGTGTTTTTCCTTGACAGTCTACTGCAGAGGTTCTCAACCTGTGGGTCTCTTGACCCCTTCACCAGGGGTTCCTTGCCCCGGAGATGCTGAGTTTTGGGAGGCACCATTCTCAGACAGTCAGTGTTTACCACCCTTGTGCTAAAATGGCAGTATCTGGGTGAGAACAATGTGTAGTCTTCAAAGGGAGGTGGTAAAAGCAGCTGGGCGTGATGAAGAGAACCAGGAGGGAGAGGATGTAGCTCACAGGAGAAGATGGCTCGCACTCACTACCTTGCAAATCTTACATAGTTTTAACATTTTAGGATTAATTGCTGATGACCTAGCGCATAGCTTTTTTTAAAAAAAAAATTAATTAATTTTGCTCCTTGACAATTTCATAAATGTATGTGGTTGGTTTGATGACTCTGCTAGGGTACAGTGTCAAGCCGAGAGTCACAGTCCTACACGGAGTCTTGTACTTGGATGTGGGGTGTCACAGAACGCTTGTGAAAAGGTCTTGGAAGATGTATCAGCTGGAACTTAGTTCAAAGTCCAATGTGTGGGGCTGGAGAGATGGCTCAGAGGTTAAGAGCACTGGCTGTTCTTCCAGAGGTCCTGAGTTCAATTCCCAGCAACCACATGGAGGCTCACAACTATCTGTAATGAGATCTGGTGCCCTCTTCTGGCCTGCAGGCAGAACATTGTATACATAATAAATAAAAATTAAAAAAAAAAAAACAAAAAACAAACAAACAAAAAAAGTCCAATGTGCAACGAATCACAAGTGTTTCTAACTGTGCTCCCCTGTGTTTTACCACGCGACTGCACCGAAGCCTTGGTTCGGAACCGGGCATGCAGCCACGCCATGCAGCCCAGGGACAATGCCTGGAAACACCGCAGCACACATTTGAGACTATAGTCTGCCTTGACTGCAACACTCATACTGCATGTACAAAGTTTTCTGCATTAAAAGAAGCACAGTGATTTAATTATAGAAAACAAAGACTTGGGATGTTTTCCCTATTGCCAGTTCTCAACATGCATCAAAGTAATACACCTTTAGATGGTGCTTAGAATGTTTGAATTTGAGCTGCTGGTTAGAGTTTTATCAAAGATCACTAAATGAATGTTGGCTTGGGATTTGGTCAGAATTTTCAGTCATTTCTGAAGTGGCCTTAACATGTTTTGACCATTTTTAAAAATTATTTAATTTTATTTTATGTACATTGGTATTTTGCCATGGGTGTCGGGTGCCTTAGAACTGGAATTACAGACAGTTGTGAGCTGCCATGTGGGTGCTGGGAATTGAACCAGGGTCTACTGGACAAGCAATCAGTGCTCTTAACCGCTGAGCCATTGCTCCAGCCCCATGTTTCTACCATTTTTGTAGCATGTATTTATGTGATATGACATTCTCAGCATATATGGTTATAAAATACTGGCTAACTTTGAGAATGGTTGAAGATTTTCTAAGTTCTACATTATCAAATATTCAGCCAACATTTCATTCTTTATGTAAAAGAACCAAGCATATTCATCTCATTATTTGGAAAAATCTCTTTCATTTTAAACAAATGGTAAAATCATATTTATGTCTAATAAATTTTTTAAATAATTTTTTTGTGATTCATTACTAATAAATTTTTTATTTGTAAACCTAGTTTATATATCTATGCGCCTAAGATTACATAAAATTTTCTCAGGTTGAAAGGGTCACGGGTGGGAAAAGTTTAAGAAGCCTTGATCTATAGAATAATCTGTTTTCCAGTAGTTGGATTTTTAAGTATATTTTCTGCCTTTGAATAAATTATCCTTGGCACTATGCAGCCCCAATATATTGGAGTTTCATAAACTGAAGAAGTGACTGATGCTTTAATCTAGGCTGGCAGAGAGGGCTCTCAGTCTCCTTGTCTTGTTTAGGTCAACTCTGTGTTCCACAAAAGCCATGGTGCCCTGGGCCTGTGATGTGTGCAGATACTGCAACAAGGCAGTTCTGAGGAAAGACTTAAGACATTTTTCAAACAACTCAAAGACATCTTCCAGGAAGGGATGTGTGAGAGCCGTCTGGCTGTGCATAGCCCCCCTCCTCATTGCTCTGCAGTCAGCTGATGAATTAGGAGTGCACTTCAGTCCCTGAGCTCATATTTGAGGCTAAGAACTGTGTCTCATGTAGCTGGGTTTTCCAGGCTATTTCGTCTTAAGATTTTATTTGTTTATTTGTTTGTTTGTTTGTTTGTTTATCTATCTTTCTTTTGGTTTTTTGAGACAGAGTTTCTCTGTGTAGTTTTGGTGCCTGTCCTGGATCTCCCCCTGTAGACCAGGCTGGCCTCGAACTCATAGGGCTCTGCCTCCTGAGTGCTGGGATTAAAGGAGTGCGCCACCACCACCCGGCTAAGATTTTATTTATTTTTAATACACATTTTGTTTTGTTCTATGTGTGTCAGAGTTTTGTCTGCATGTATGTATATGTACCACATGCATGCCTGATGCCCTGAGAGGTCAGAAGAAGGTGTCAGATTCTCTGGAACTAGGAGTTATGAATAGTTGTGAGCCGCCACGTGAGTGCTGGGAATCAAATACAGGTCCTCTGCAAGGACAACAATTGCTTTAAACCTCTGAGCAATCTCTCCAGCCCCTAAAGATGTTATTTTTATTTTATGCGTAGGGGTGTTTTGCCTACATGTATATATGTACCATATGTGGGCATACCAGGTACCCACAGTGGTCAGAAGAGGGTGCTGGATTCCTTGGCACTGGAATTATAATTAGTTGTAAGCTGCCATGTGGGTGCTGGTCCTCTGTGAGAATAGCAGATACTCTAGACCACTGAGCCATCTCTCCAGCCCTTGGGTTTTATGGTAAAATTTAAAGTTAACTTCTTTATCTGTATTTAAAAGTCTGTTTAATAATTGCTCTGGGTATGAGGGCTATCCATATATTTGATGTAACATCACTTGAATTATCTTTTACTGTATTTTCTCTTCAAAAGTTAACCTTCTATGAATAGGAAGTCTCAAACATGGCTGTCGGAAATGCAAATTAGCAAAATTCCTTCCTGCTAGTTATTTACATATCCTTTGAGCCAGACATTCTTTGGGGGAATCTATCTTAAGAAAATAATCATTTGATGTGGTTAAAGATCTCTATAATTATGCTTGTTTACAGTGTTGGTCTTAATGACTCATTGCAAACAACTGAATGCGTAGCAAAGCACTGTTGGTTAAATAAATGACTGTGCACATGTTATGGGCTGTGATACAGCAGTTGAGAAGATGTTGTAGAGGGCTATTCAATGATGGGAAACAATCTCTGATAGGAAGTGGAAATGAGACCGTGGCAATGGGGAGTGAGCTGTATAATTATATAATCTGCAAACCCAGCCAGATGTAGTTCTTTTTCTTGTTAATAATATTCTTTCTATTCTACATCTCATACCGGTTATTTTTTATAAATGAGTAAAAAAAATTACTACACATGAACGTACTGGGTGTGATTTGTGCATATAGCAACACACATTAGTCATGTGACCGCTGAGTATAGAATAGAAAATACTTGCAGATACAGACTGTACCCTGCTCAGACAAGATGCCAGGACCCCAGAAGTCCCTTGTACCATCTGAAAGTTACTAAGCCTCCTTGCCTCCTCTCTCACCTCTGACTACAGAAGTTACTGCTCGACTTGGAACTTTGTGTAATTGAAATCATATGTCCTTTTAGATTCATGGCTGCTTCTGCCCACTGTGAGATTTGTGAGTCATGCGTGTTGCTGTGTTGGCTGAAGTTTAGTCAATGACATGGCTTAGAACATTCTCTCTCTCCCTTCCTCCCTCTTTTCCTCCCCCCACATCCTACCACAATTTCAAAACGTATTTATGTTTTCCAGTCTGGCCTTGACTTGCTATGTAGTAGAGAATAACCTTGAACTTCACATCTTTGTCTCCACCTCCCAAATGCTGGAATTACAGAGGTGTAATGGTTGATGTTCTACACGAGGATTGAACCCAGGACTTCGTGCATGCTAGGCTAGCATTCTGATACCTGAACTGCATCCCAAAGCCTGGGTCTACAACACTTTTCCTCATCCTTTCTGAGGCACTGGAGAGCAGGGTTATTCACAGTCAGGTGCTGTCCTAGAAAGTGCCTCTGTGAGCATGTTTTCCTCATGTCAGTACATTTTGCTATCAGGCAATACCTAGGAGGAGAGATGCTGGCCACACATCCATCTCTGTTCAGTTTTCCCAAAGTGTTTGAACCAACTCATACTTCCAACTCCACTTCTTCCTCTCTATCTTCAAAAAGCTTTGATCACAAGATTTGCCTGGGATGCTGACCTTCCTGGATTATTTGATGATGTTGTATTGGAAATACTTTTTAACCCCTGTTAGAATTACAGCTTAAATTGCATACTGTTAGGATTTGAATCTGTTCCCACAGGCTCATGTTCTGATACTTGGTCCCCAGCTGTGTTAGGAAATTGTAGAACTTCTGGGGTAGAGTGCACCAGGGGCCAGGCCAGCCTTTGAAGATTGCACACCTCCCCTTCTGGTTCTGGTCTAGCTTTCTGCTTCTATGATGTGATCGGCTACCTCACGTTCTATCCAGTCTGCTCCTGCTGATGTGACTTCTACACAGCGATGGACTGTGCCTTCCACATGGTGATGGACTGTACCTTATGAAACCATGAGCCAAAATAAGTCATTCCTCCATTAAATTGATTCTGTTAAGTATTTTTGCCACAGAAATGCAGGAAAATAACCAATACAGATATTAAATAGAGAGCTGAGAAGATTCTAAGAACTGGTCAGCCTTTTTTTTTTTTAAAGAGTGATGGTGTTTGAATGTCCAGGCCTCATTTTCTCCTTTCTCAGAATAGCTTTACATTTTTTTTTGTGTGTGTGTGTGTTTGGTGATTAACAGATGCAAATTTTTTCTTCTAATAACTGCATTATTTGAATGATGAGGATATCCTACTTTTTAAATTCCAACAAAAAACAAATGTATTTATAAGGAACTTTGACTCTGAAAAAAAAAGCCAGAATGTTGTATAAATGATGTCATTCTTAGCTAGAAGTTTGTCCATTCTGGAGGTGATTTTTTTTTTAAAGTGGAATATTCCAGAATTTAGGGAATTCATGGGGGACTTCTGGAAGATGCCACTTGTGGATTGCTGGCTCAGATCTAGGGCCTGAATATCTATCTTCCCACCTCTGGGCTGGCACCAGACATCAGAGCATCAGAGGAACTCGGTGAGGAAGGTCTTTAATTTATGGCGCATAAATAACTGATACAGCTAATAATACAGGGTGCCAGTTACTTCGCCCACACTTCCCATGCTGCTGTGCTTGTGTTTTGAACCTCCTCCCCATCTCTGAGCAATCACGGTTTAAGAATGCAGTTCCACAGCTCTCTTGAAAGTCTCCTCCACATCCTGAGGAAAAGCTGTCTGTCATCTTAAATCCAGCCCTGGCTCACAATGTTTCTAAATATTAAAGAGTACTGGTTGTTGATCCAGAGCCTTGCCAACCTGCACTTTCTCGACTTCTGTTTCGGGTCACATTGCAATGAACCATTTGTTGGATTTTATGTAATGTGATTTGTAACACTTTTTTCTTTTTGGTAAAGAAAACTATATTTCAGAAGTTCACAAAGCAGAATAAGAAATGGTTGAGAGAGCTGGGTGGGGATGAAGTGGGGGCTGGAGGAAGAAGGCCAGAGCCCATGTTTGGACTGTGGTGTCAGTGTTGTGGGAAAACACTCAAGCCTTTGGTCTGCAGTGGTTCCCTGGGATCTCTCTGACAGACGTGGAGAAATCCTTCTGCCGCCTTTCTTGGAAGGTTGCCCCCTCCCAGCTTTGCTCCTGTGTATTGTGGCTGTGCTTCTGATTTGTGACACAAAGCACCTCCTTGTCTGACTTCTTGGACTTTGGTGTGAGATTGTTTTCTTAAGTGGTAGATTTTGGGCAGGGCGCAAAACTCTAGGTCTTCAAAGGGTTTTCTTTACTACACCTGAAAAAAAGGAAAAGAAAAGAAAGAAATCCTCTCCCTCAGTATTTTATCCAGAGACTTTGAAAAAACAAACAGACAAAAAACCCCAGCACCACCTATAGCCTTGGGTAGAATAACTTCTTCAGGTGGGGTGTGGAGTGGGTGCAGGTCTGGCTGGAGTCTGTGGTTTCTTCTACTCACATATTCTGCATTTGCTTAGACTCGATGTTTTTACAATGTAATGGAGCTATAAAATCATGCCCTGGGCTTGATTTGCATAACTGCTATGTCAGGTGTGATAAATGTTAATGTAATAATATTGATTCCTTCATTCCTCTGCATCACCGTGGGCCAGTTCAAATGATAAACAGCCATTAAGTGTGTCTCATTTGCTGAGACAGTTTATTCTAAGCAGAACAGAAGGTTGGCTCTTAACTACACCTGCAAATACTATCATCACCAGGAAAATATGTATGGTTCAGGCAATCTTGTGTAAGCTTAAGGTAGCTGTGGTTTAATCACTGAACAAACATGATTGTACCAATGGTCCCATTGCCAGGAAGGGCCTGTGGCTTCTGTAAGACTTCAACTCAAGACACTGATGGGTAGTTTCGAGTCTCCTCATGAAGGGGAAAGATGGGACTTGGTCTTTGTTTCAGTAAATTCATCTGTGTGCTTACAAGGGAGGCGGGATTCTGCTTAATGGCGCAGAAACATTTCTTCATAATGCATATAAATTTTATGAATCAAGTCGGTGGAAGGGCTGTGAGGGAATGAAGCATTTTGAGGCGTGATAATATCCTCTCAAGGAAGCTCTACAAGTGGAGCCCTGGGACCCCTGCAGTGTTCTGGCTCTTTCTCTACACACCTGCTCCTTGAAAACTGATGGATTCTTCCCCCCTGCCCCCCGTGGGGAGAATAGCAAGATCAATGTGTGCTCAGCATGTAGGGCATGTAACGGCAAAGTGCTACATGAGCTGTGGCGAGGTAGACCTCGAAAGTCAAGGTTGAACTTGTCACAGTCCTGAGCTGCAACTTCTTTGGGAGGAATGGAGGGGACCTGTTTGAGACGCCTAGGACTTGAAGGCTGCGATGTAGTGCAAATTCTAATTGGTCTTAATAATAAACACCCGGAGTCAGACATCAGGATAAATACTGAAAGATCAGAGAAGGAGCTAGCCATAGAGGCCAGGCAGTGGTGGCACACATCTTTAATCCCAGAACTTGGGAGGAGGGGGAAGTAGAAAGATCAGGAGTTCAAGGCCACCGTGGGCTACACAAGATTGATCCAGTCTAAAAGAGAAACAGAGCCAGGCAGTGGAGACTCATGCCTTTAACCCCAGCACTTGGGGTCGTACGCCTTTAATCCCAGCACTAGGGAGGTGGAGACAGGAAGTGATATGGCTGGGTGAAGACAGGAATACAAGGCTCGGGGAGAAGACAGGAGCTCACCCCTTTTCGACTGAAGATTCGTAGAGTTAAGAGATGGCTGTGGCTAGCTGCTTTACTTTTCTGATATTTCAGCATTTACCCCAATATCTGACTCTAGGATTTTATTATTAAGACCAATTAGATTCATGCTCCACGGCTGTCACCACCAGGGCCACTGCCCTGCACTCTGCTCTTGTGAGTTTCTTCATTCCCCCTCTTACCTTCTTTCTCTGTCCCAGCCAGGAGCCATCTCTACTCTCTGATTGCCCATAGTACTCACTCCATACTGCCCAGTCACAGGCCACCTCTCACCTTGTGCTGGAGTTGTGGAAGAGTCGTCTCTGCCCCCATGGATGGACAGCTCCCTCATAGTCAGGGGAATCATGGGCTCTCCGTCATCCGGGCCAGTCATGTGACAGTCATTACCCAAAGTGGTCAGAGAATAGACCCCAGCTGGAAAAGTCAGTTTGGTGGGAGTGATGGGAGTGGCCGCTGGGTGGTGACTTCCCCACCGCTCTCCCTTCTCTGGTCATCCCAGAAAACATCCTTCCTCATTCCGTCCTTCTCTGTCTTTTCTTCTTCCGCTCTGCCATATTATCTTCCTTTTTCTCCTTCTCCACTGCTTCCCTCCTCCCCTCCATTGTTTCCTTTCCTCTTATCCAATAGCTATTGTGTTCCAGCTCTCATCGGAAGGTACAGAAAGGCACAGCACCATACTTTATTCGCTTTGTATGCCAAACGGAGCTGGTAACCTCTTGGTGGGTGGTAACGCTGTGATAGGATTGAGAAGTAGCAGGGTGATTCTGTCTGTCTCTGTCATGTACCAATCTGAAACACACTTGGCATCGAAATTGGACCCCACTGGATGAGGTGTTGCGTATGAAAGCTTTCTATGTGTCTACAGAAGGAGGGACTTTTGATGTTGTTATTGTTTATTTTTTTTTCTCAAATGTGGATTTTTATGAACAAAGTCTTCTTTGAAGGTAGTCTTTGGGGTTAGAAGGATCTGGACAAGGCTCTGCCACTGTTTGGCTCTGTGTTCATGACTCTTAACAATTAGGGGCCCCTCTCTGGCTAGGATTTCTCATCTTAGATGTTCTTCTAAGCTTCATACAAATTTGATGAGGTTACCTATGAAACACTATTAGGATGTGGCTTGACAGAGGTCTGGGTTACCGTCAGAATGCTCTCCTCCTCTGCTCCACATTCCACTCACGTGTACTTAGCCTCCGCCAACCTATTGTCTTTTATTAAGACGAAGCATTGAAATCAGCCTAAGCATCATTTTATACAGGGGAAGAGGAGTTTTTCCCTCTTACTTAAGGATCTGGCTTTAAGTCTGACTTAAAACTTACCTTGTCTCATAGCACAAGACTGGGTTATTGCCCATGGCCTGCACTGACATTAAGAGGAACGAGTATTAATTGTTTACAGCAGCCCCTTTGGATTTCTGCAAGGAATATTTGTATCCTTTGTGATTCACACTCAGAGAGACTGCCAGATCCAAAGGAGTTCGGTTTTTTTTTTAGTCTAGTTGCTGTTTTGGTTGGCAAACAGTATGGCCTCCTTACCCGCCCCCCCCCCCCCAAGCCCCTTCTGATTACAGCCAATGATTGCATAACATTTGCACATCAGAATTTTTTTTTCCTCCTTTTGGAACACTGACTGAGACATGTGGCTCTAGAGGAATCCTCATGGATGCCTAAAACCCTTAGGGAATTCAAGAAGAAAACCATTCCACTTGCTTTCTTCTGGCTAGGCCTGTGTTTAATTGTACCAGAGAGATATTGGTAAATACTAATTTTAGGAGTTAGAAGGCTGTGTTCATTTCCTCCCTGAATACCACATTCAAGGAAAAAGTTGTGTGGGGTAGTTGGATAGATCTTTAACATAACATGATGGAGCATGGTGTGTATTTCCATGAACTCTGGGTGGGTGTGGCTGAAGCTCTCTTACCTGTATAGCCTCCTGGAATTTAAATAGTAGGGATGACACCAGGCTGTCCAAGTATGAGGATCTGGTTTTGTTACTAATGTGTTTACAGATAGAGTTGCAGTAGATTCCCCTCTTTAGATATCTTGTAGTTTTGACTTGCGGGCTTGCCTTCAGTGGACTGTATCCTTCCCAGTCTGGTCAGGGTGCTTCTCTGCAAAGAGATTCTAGTTGCTTCTGGCTGGTGTTCCAGATACCTTTAATGTGAAACCACATTAAGTTATTTGCTTATCACATAAGTTGAATTGCTTATTGGACTTTGGTAGAGTGGGTTTTATCTTTGGAAGCCAAATGGATGTTAGATCCCAAGTATGAATTTTCTTAGAGTTTTCTCCTTGTCTATACAAAGCCCATACTTGAGATGGCCTCTCAGCATAGTATACAGTGGCCCTGTGAACATCTCCATTTGACATGGTGCCATGATTTTATGTGTATCCTCAAAAAAGGGCACACATTAAATGAAATGAAAAGGTGTTGAGGGGTGGAGTCTAATGGGGGTTGTTTGGGTCTACCCTTGTGAAAGGTTTAATACCAACTACAAAGGGCTTTGTAAGACGGTTTAAGGCTGTGGACTCAATCTCTTGCCTTCCCCCTATAGTCTTACCCTTCTGTCTTCCATCCTAGTATGAAAAAGAGGAAAAAGGTCCTCACCAGATCTGGGTTCCTGGATCTGCGACTTTGTAGCTCATGAGCTAAACAAACTTCTGTTTGTTGTCTTAGTTACTTGCTGCTGTGAGGAAATAACCTGGCAAAAGCAACCGAGTGAGGAAATGGCTTCTTTTGGCTCATAGTTTGAGGGTCCCACCCATCATGGACAGGAAGCCACAGTGGAAGGAGCTTGAGGTAGCTGCTCACATCAAATCCATAGTCTAAACGCAGAGCTGAGGCTCACTTTCTCCTTTATATCCTAGCCTAGGGAATGGCACTGCCCACAGTGGTAGCATCTTTCCACCTCAGTGAACCTACCAGGATAATCCCCTACAGGCATGCATGCCTTAGAGGCCTGACTCCCAGGTTATTCTAGAACTTATCAAGTTGACACTTGAGATGAATCATCACAACTGTTTTTAAATGACCCGGTCTGTGGTATTCTGTTATAGCATCAGAAAATGAACTGAGATACATTCCCTATTAGTTCTCCTTTTACCCAACTTTTCAGTCTGTTATCAAACCCTCAGTTATTATTGGCCGTTAAAACCAAACTCCTGGCTTTCGTACCGCATTCTCCTGGCTTCCATTGCATCAACACCTGCTTCCTTCAGTTCCCATTTTCTTTATGGCCTCTAGGCACATCCCATACTCTCTCTGAGCTCCATCAAGCTTGTAAAACAAGGTTTATTGTGTCTTAGCCAACATTTGTAGGTATTTTATAGCAGGGATACTTTTGGATGGTTAGGGTAAATATATCTGTCAGAGTGAAGAAATGGAAGGCAGAGTTTGAAGATTTGGGTTAAATGCTAGCTCAACTAATTGCCTTTCAGGCTTTGCCTGAGTAATTCTGTCTCTCCAAGTCCCAGCTTCTCCACTGTAAGGGTGTGTAACACCTCATAGGCTTCTTCACATACTAAAAAGTTTTGCAAGAAAGCAAATTTTACTTTGAAAGTAGCCTATAATGCATGTGATTGATGAGGTACCCAGGATCCTTTGCAGGGTGCTCTCTTCTCCAGCTCACATAAATGCCGAATGCCAAGGCTGCCAGTTGCCCCATCCCCAGACAAATACATTCGGATTCCCATCTCAGCTCCTACTTCTCAGGAACTTAACTGAGTACATCATTATAATGTGTTCCCCTCTTCAGTCATGGTTCTAATCATAAATTATATAAAAATTAAAAGTCAGTGAACACATAAGTCAGTAACAAACTGCCTGTCATATTTTTGAAATCATCTGATTTTCTAGTATCTTTTTTTAAAAAATAGGACAACATAATGCATATATGATTTTGAGATTCAGTGCAACTAACTTTGGTATGTCTAGGTCTAACTGTGGGTAGAAAGGTTCTGAGGACCCACCGGGTTAGAAGTGAGAGACTAAAGCTCTAGAGAGCACTTCTTAGATGCATGTTGATAGGCTTTCTCTCTGTGTGTCATCTGAACTACAGAGGATTTTATTACATGTATTTATTTGTTCTCTCTCTCTCTGTGCACGTGTATGAATCATACCACAGTGCACGTGTGGGGGCGAGAGGCCAATTTGCAGGATTCAGCTGGCTTCCTTCCTCCCTCATGTGTATTCTTGGGCTTGAACTCAGACAATCAGACTTGGTAGCCATTGCCTTTACTTGAGCTATCTCACTGCTTAATAGACACATTTTTGGTTGGCTGTGAACTCTGGGCAGATTTGTAAGTGCTGTGCACTGAGGGCCAAGATGGAGGCAATGTTTATACGTCGTCCTGGGTTTTGTGAATGGGAAGAAAGCGTGAAGAAATTCAAAGACATGAAGGGAGTCTCAGGAATGAGTGTGTCTCGGGACCTGGACTGAAATGGTGACAGGGATCTTAGAACTGGAATGATGTACAGTGGTGGACAGAGGAGGGCACTTTCAGGGCCTCCCTAGACAGATTCTGACTTGGCGTCTCTCTGAGTTTTATTGCCTCCTCTATGATGGGGTGTACAGATTGCTGTACAGAGATTAAGCTGGTCGGTTTCACCGCTTGCTCTGAGGCTTTTGTAAGTGGTTACTGTTTCATATTATTGATGGTGGTATGCAAATTCATTGTCATCCCCATTTTCATCATTAGAGACCGAGGGCTCTCCATAAACTGTGCTGCAGGGACTGCAGTTCTGGTGGAAGAGTCTGTGGAGTCGTGTGACCCACAGGTTGATGCAGTTGCTTGAGAGGATAAATAAATTTCTACAGAAGGTGGGCACTTGGCGGATGCACAGCTGAGAAAAAAATCACCTCATTCTTGCCCTTCTCCATCCATTTCTCCTCTCCTCCTAGGAGGAAAGGAAGAAACTGTATCCAGCTGAGGACAGGATTTGGATGTCTGCTTCTGAACCATTCCCGAGATATTGAGGACGGTTTCTCTCTCCAGGTTGGCCAGCGTCCAGACTCATATTTGGGTGTCAGTCCTAACAAGAGTATTTATTATGCACATTTTGTCATCAGTACTTCTTCAGTGAGATTATTTGTGTCCAGCTTTGCAGTTGATACCATAATGCAAGCTGCAATGGGCTCTGCCCTGGGCTATTGTAATTATCTCATTTTACCTCTATCTATTCCTGTTTCCAGCCAGATGCTCTCTATGCTGGCACCAGAGTGGATTTTTCAAAATGTAAACTAGATAAAGCCTCCCAGCTCTGAAATTAACCCAAAGGACTTCCCATGGCCTTTGGAACTCCAGCATGACTGAGAGGCTCTGCCTGTGCCTCTCTCCACTATTTGGCATCCTGTCCACATGGGCCCTCTTGACTTTGCCTGGCTCTGACTTGCTGCTGACTTTTGCATATCAGAACCTGCTCTAGAAAAGTCCTCTTTCCTTATTTAACCACTCCTTGTCCTTCAGATCTCAGGGAACTCTTCCTGCTATTCCCTAAATTCTTGATTGAGCTCAGTTGCTATTAAATCTTTCTAAGCACTC
>CABHPR010154469.1:0-11451 GCA_902168415.1 Peromyscus melanophrys | reverse complement strand
TAACCTGGCAAAAGCAACCGAGTGAGGAAATGGCTTCTTTTGGCTCATAGTTTGAGGGTCCCACCCATCATGGACAGGAAGCCACAGTGGAAGGAGCTTGAGGTAGCTGCTCACATCAAATCCATAGTCTAAACGCAGAGCTGAGGCTCACTTTCTCCTTTATATCCTAGCCTAGGGAATGGCACTGCCCACAGTGGTAGCATCTTTCCACCTCAGTGAACCTACCAGGATAATCCCCTACAGGCATGCATGCCTTAGAGGCCTGACTCCCAGGTTATTCTAGAACTTATCAAGTTGACACTTGAGATGAATCATCACAACTGTTTTTAAATGACCCGGTCTGTGGTATTCTGTTATAGCATCAGAAAATGAACTGAGATACATTCCCTATTAGTTCTCCTTTTACCCAACTTTTCAGTCTGTTATCAAACCCTCAGTTATTATTGGCCGTTAAAACCAAACTCCTGGCTTTCGTACCCACGTTCTCCTGGCTTCCATTGCATCAACACCTGCTTCCTTCAGTTCCCATTTTCTTTATGGCCTCTAGGCACATCCCATACTCTCTCTGAGCTCCATCAAGCTTGTAAAACAATGTTTATTGTGTCTTAGCCAACATTTGTAGGTATTTTATAGCAGGAATACTTTCAGATGGTTAGGATAAATATATCTGTCAGGGTGAAGAAATGGAAGGCAGAGTTTGAAGATTTGGGTTAAATGCTAGCTCAACTAATTGCCTTTCAGGCTTTGCCTGAGTAATTCTGTCTCTCCAAGTCCCAGCTTCTCCACTGTAAGGGTGTGTAACACCTCATAGGCTTCTTCACATACTAAAAAGTTTTGCAAGAAAGCAAATTTTACTTTGAAAGTAGCCTATAATGCATGTGATTGATGAGGTACCCAGGATCCTTTGCAGGGTGCTCTCTTCTCCAGCTCACATAAATGCCGAATGCCAAGGCTGCCAGTTGCCCCATCCCCAGACAAATACATTCGGATTCCCATCTCAGCTCCTACTTCTCAGGAACTTAACTGAGTACATCATTATAATGTGTTCCCCTCTTCAGTCATGGTTCTAATCATAAACTATATAAAAATTAAAAGTCAGTGAACACATAAGTCAGTAACAAACTGCCTGTCATATTTTTGAAATCATCTGATTTTCTAGGATCTTTTTTTAAAAAATAGGACAACATAATGCATATATGATTTTGAGATTCAGTGCAACTAACTTTGGTATGTCTAGGTCTAACTGTGGGTAGAAAGGTTCTGAGGACCCACCGGGTTAGAAGTGAGAGACTAAAGCTCTAGAGAGCACTTCTTAGATGCATGTTGATAGGCTTTCTCTCTGTGTGTCATCTGAACTACAGAGGATTTTATTACATGTATTTATTTGTTCTCTCTCTCTCTGTGCATGTGTATGAATCATACCACAGTGCATGTGTGGGGGCGAGAGGCCAATTTGCAGGATTCAGCTGGCTTCCTTCCTCCCTCATGTGTATTCTTGGGCTTGAACTCAGACCATCAGACTTGGTAGCCATTGCCTTTACTTGAGCTATCTCACTGCTTAATAGACACATTTTTGGTTGGCTGTGAACTCTGGGCAGATTTGTAAGTGCTGTGCACTGAGGGCCAAGATGGAGGCAATGTTTATACGTCATCCTGGGTTTTGTGAATGGGAAGAAAGCGTGAAGAAATTCAAAGACATGAAGGGAGTCTCAGGAATGAGTGTGTCTCGGGACCTGGACTGAAATGGTGACAGGGATCTTAGAACTGGAATGATGTACAGTGGTGGACAGAGGAGGGCACTTTCAGGGCCTCCCTAGACAGATTCTGACTTGGCGTCTCTCTGAGTTTTATTGCCTCCTCTATGATGGGGTGTACAGATTGCTGTACAGAGATTAAGCTGGTCGGTTTCACTGCTTGCTCTGAGGCTTTTGTAAGTGGTTACTGTTTTGTGTTATTGATGGTGGTATGCAAATTCATTGTCATCCCCATTTTCATCATCGTTAGAGACTGAGGGCTCTCCATAAATTGTCCTGCAGGGACTGCAGTTCTGGTGGAAGAGTCTGTGGAGTCGTGTGACCCACAGGTTGATGCAGTTGCTTGAGAGGATAAATAAATTTCTACAGAAGGTGGGCACTTGGCGGATGCACAGCTGAGAAAAAAATCACCTCATTCTTGCCCTTCTCCATCCATTTCTCCTCTCCTCCTAGGAGGAAGGGAAGAAACTGTATCCAGCTGAGGACAGGATTTGGATGTCCGCTTCTGAACCATTCCCGAGATATTGAGGACGGTTTCTCTCTCCAGGTTGGCCAGCGTCCAGACTCATATTTGGGTGTCAATCCTAACAAGAGTATTTATTATGCACATTTTGTCATGAGTACTTCTTCAGTGAGATTATTTGTGTCCAGCTTTGCAGTTGATACCATAATGCAAGCTGCAATGGGCTCTGCCCTGGGCTATTGTAATTATCTCATTTTACCTCTATCTATTCCTGTTTCCAGCCAGATGCTCTCTATGCTGGCACCAGAGTGGATTTTTCAAAATGTAAACTAGATAAAGCCTCCCAGCTCTGAAATTAACCCAAAGGACTTCCCATGGCCTTTGGAACTCCAGCATGACTGAGAGGCTCTGCCTGTGCCTCTCTCCACTATTTGGCATCCTGTCCACATGGGCCCTCTTGACTTTGCCTGGCTCTGACTTGCTGCTGACTTTTGCATATCAGAACCTGCTCTAGAAAAGTCCTCTTTCCTTATTTAACCACTCCTTGTCCTTCAGATCTCAGGGAACTCTTCTTGCTATTCCTTAAATTCTTGATTGAGCTCAGTTGCTATTAAATCTTTCTAAGCACTCCCCCCAAAACACTTGCTATATACTCTATGGGGCCAGAGAATTCTTTGATGTTGTTCTCACGGTATCCCCAGGGCCTACAATGGTCTGGTATAGAAGGACTCTGGTCAACGTTTGTGGAATGAATAAATTAAAACAGATAAGAGAGATCTGGGAACTAAGGACAGAGCTAGTGTCTTACTTGGCACATTCCTCCTCCAACTCAAGAAAAGGCTGTGGGAATTTCTGAGCCATTGTCGAAGGGGGTCAGATGAAGTGGTCGTACAAATGTGTCGCACGGGGGTCATGCTCCAGTCTCAGAAGCGAAAGCAAGAAATTCTTCATCTCTTGACATCCCTGTAAGATGATCCCTTCTAAAGGGTCCCCTTCCCACTCATCTCTACATACCCTGCTGCCCTCCTGCTCTCTGTGTCTATGCATGAACATGTGTGTCTACAGGTGTTGGAAGCCCCCCATGCCATCCCTGCCAGACCATCCCTGCTGGACCATCCCTGCTGGACCATCCCTGCCGGACCATCCCCGCTGACCACAGTGTCACACATGCTCTACCTGTTTGCAAGGCTCAGATAACAAAGACCCTGTGCTAGCCATGCCTATAATGTCTGTGTCATCACTGTGTGTCGCTGCTAATTGGGAGGCTTTCTGGGAATATTTTGGAGGGGAATTATCACAGCTGTGACATTATCATTTATTTTTATTCTGGGGCATGCTAAAAGCATTGACTTTAAGATTTATTCCAAGTATAATACACTGGGAATGTAGACAGTCTCATATAATTTTGGAATCTGAGTTCAGATTTGTAGAGCAAGCCATAGCAAATAGAGGAAGATTTAACTAGTATTCATGTTTTCAGTGTGCTGACTGTTCATGTACGCATCAGTGTGGCTCGTAAAATATATTTGCAAATAAATAAAATGTAATTTTTATATATAATAACTTCCCAGACTGCTCTTATTTCTGTGTGCTCAGTTTTGTTTTGTTTTGAATTCCATATGAAATTCTCTGAGGGTTCACATAAATATGTATATGAAAGACAGTTTTTTGTAGTTAAGGATCTCAAATTGTCCTCCCTGGAGACTTTTGTCTATTTCTTATTTCATTTTTGAAGGATTTTGTTCAATATCCCAGAGCCATTATGCAATTTGGGGGTTTATGTAAACGTCTTCAAGGGATTCTGAAGAACTAACTATTTCACTGTTTGTTATCATGTGTAGAAATGTCTGTAAATCATATTAATTAGAAAAAGAATAGGAAGTGAATAATCTCCCTGCAGATTTCATTCCGAGATAACTTTCCAAAGTCAACTGGAAAAAACCCTAGATCCTGGAAAATTTTTTGTTGTGTTTTTCTTCTGAAAGGTATGTAGTAAAGATGTGATCGAATTAAAAGAGGAAATTCTGTTTTAAAATCCAGTGTTCAGCTGTCGTGGAAGGTGACTGTAATGATGAGAATTTTTGGAAGAAGGTTTTCTAGAAGAGAAAGCATATATATAGTTAAGGCTATTTGTATTTGAAGAGGACATTGAGAGTTGATGTAATTTTTCTAACACTTTAGAATATGGGTCTTAAGGTTTCATTTTACAATTTTCTTTTTTCTTTTTTTTATTGCTTCAAATCATTCATTTTAGAGCTCTTTGTGTCTTGGAAAGTGATGGCTGCTCACCGCACCCAGGTTACAGGGATGATAGCGTGTCTGCTTAAACTAAACCCCAGGTTAATTCTTCCTTTCTTATCTGGAAGAAACTTTGTGGAGGCGGAGAATGGAGATTCTAACTACAGAATTCCTCGCTAGGCATTCATAAGCAACTCAGGCTCATTCTCCATTATCCTTATCGATGGTCTAGAACTTATTTGACAAGACAAAAAAAGAATACGAGGCTGCAAGTTTACAGGAATTGGGAGGAACAGTTTCCTGGCTGGCCTAACTAGCATTTTGGGAAATCAAAGGGACACATTTTCCTCTTGTCTGTGTTTTCAATGTAATTGCTGCTTGACTTGGGAGTAACAGTGTTTTACAGTGTTTTGAAATAAGAACCAGGTTGATTTGAATTAAATTTTGAGGCGAACCCTGAAGTTGGTTCATCTTCTTGTTGTGGACCTGTTCCTAATCAGACCCCCGTCTTTAGGCAATGGCCCAGATGCTTACATTAGTCCTTAAAGTACTGCCACTCGAGCTTAGGTTTGAGTTTCAAAGGGCAAAGGGTTGACTTGCTCCGTATATGCCAAGTTCACATTCTTTTGCTTTTCCCTGTTAACTCCTCTGTATGGGAAGCAGCTCCGGGTTGGAGTTTCTCAGGGACAGAGAAGAGCAATGGTAAAGAGCAGCCAGATGAGGGAGGATTCCTAGAAAACTCTTCTGTCACAGATCTGGCCGGAGCCTCATCTATGAGCACCTTGCTGACGAAGCAGGCCGGTAACTTCAGTGGGTGGCTGGCTGGATGCCTCTGACTGAGTCTCTGTGGGCTGAAGAGGGTCAGTAGTCTCCTCACACCCTTGCCCTCCTGTGAGGCCTTAGTGAGCCGTCAGTGAGTGAAGGAAGTCACACGGCTCCAAGGATGTTAGTTTCTCTTCCTGTTAGATAACCAGCCATGTGACCATTCCCAAGTTGCCTGGGCCTTTGCTTTTTTGGTGGGGGAGGGACACAGTAAAGCAATTGGGAGAATGAACTTGGGTTTTCCTAATTTATTTCCTGATCTCTCTGTTTTCCTTCTGGAAGATCAGGAAGCAGATTGGGTGTGGGGCTCCCGGGGCTGGAACAGCAAGATGAAGTTACCCAAGGACACTCAGGGTGAGAAAGGACATTATACACTGATAGACATGGCAGTTGGTGACTTTGATTGGGGTGTCAGAGCAGGAGAAAGAAGCAAAAAGGTTAGGAAATGTATTTGTGTTGGTGAACAATGCCTGTAAGGTCTTGTGATGTATGCAGTATGCGGGTGCAGTCACCCTGGCTAAGTGTCCTAACAAGGAACAATCGGATAGGAACATCAGTGCCGTGGTATAGATTTCCACTGATGGGACTGTGAACAGGGCATCTGGACTCACTCTGTCTGAGGAGAAACCACCCAGGGAGGACCAGTGAGACACACCCTGGGACTTGTAGCTGTGTATCGCGAACCCCAGTGGATGAATTCTTATCTGGGCAGTGGATAGCACTGAACTCAGAGTGAAGCTGCCTGTGTCTGCACTGTCAGAATGGGGCTAAGATAGGCCAGGCCATGCATCCTTATTCTGTGAGCAACTGTAGTATCCAGGGGCGTGTATGGAGGACAGGAACACAGAGCATCAGTAGTGGGATTAACATGTGTCCACCTGGAAAGGGTGCTGCCAGTGGCCTGAGGGCACTTCTTTGTGGTTAGGGTCCTGTTGGAAATGTCACTCTCCCCATCCATTCACTTTGTACCCGGCTTTAGGAACAGTGGCAGCAGCACACACCATAGTCCTCCAGCCTCCGAGACAAAGTCTTGACTTTCCCTTGCAATAGATTTTTATATTGTGCTCCAGCACAGGATCCTAGGCTTGAACCTTGCCCTAGGGGAAAAAGGCTTGTTCATAGTTGTGAGTGGAGTGGTCGTCCACGCTGCTTTGAGGGCAGCCATGGGGAGGGCAGGTGACTGGAGGGTACCCTGACTCATCCTGCATTTGCCCCATGTCCCATCAGAGTCAGGTATGGAAAGGAGACAGATTTGTTGTCCCTCCTCAGAAGCAGGTGACTTTTGTTCAGTCTTACAAGAGGTTTGGAATCCGAGGGTTGTGAGTCATCTATGTGGGTTGAACATTGGTGTCCCAACTGCCAGTATGATGGGGTTAGCAGGCGAGACCTTTAGGATGCAGACTTAGATGGAGCCCCCATCGTGGAGTGGGTTTGGTGTACAAGTGGCTGCCTGTAAACCAGATTACCGATTGCTGGCTCTCTCCATAACCAGAATCTGAGGGCCCCTTGTTCTTGAGATTTCCAGCAACCAGAACCCTGAGCAGTAAATGCTTATTGTTAAAGCCAAATCATCCTGTGATATTTGCGTTAGCAGCCTGAGCTGACTGAGGCACTGACCCCCCTCTGCGTATGTACGGGCCTTGAAATGCACATGAGCAAATTCAGAGAACCTTGTGACCTGCTGAAACCTCCGTAGTGGCCAGGCACCATGGAGAGCTTGCTCAGGTCTCTGGCTTCGTCTTCAGAGTTTCTCAGGAGCAGTCAGAAGGGGTCTGTGGAAGAGTGACACAGTTTGGGGAAGACACCTCCCGTGTTTGGGGGTTTTGGAGGTGCTAAGTAACCCTTACCAGGCTTGTTAAAATCCAGAGCTCCTCTGGGGTACTTACTGTTGTGTCTGGCACTGGCTCAGCCTGATTCCAAACACCTTTTCCATTCATATCCATCAGTGAGTTGTAGGATGAGGCGACATCCCAAATGCCTCTTTGTCCAGCCCCACACTCCATCCTCAGACTCACACATGTGTTACCCCTTTTGTTTAAACCTTACGCTGCCAAGTGCAGAGAAGTGGGGAGGAGAGGAAAGAGGTGTTTCCAGAGTCCATTTTAGGTTTCTAGCTGAGTTAAATTAGTAGCTAGAATTCTGAGAAAAAAGTAGCCTGACCATCAAAACTCTTGAACTCTGACCATAATATTGACCATGATGATTGGCCATCTTAATCTTGGGGTCAAAAGGTTATGATGAGGGTGAACTGACTCATGATGCATTTTTGACCTTCTTAGAATTATAGTGGCCTTTGGAAATTTTTGGTAAGCTGCCATGGCTCAAGTTTAGAATAGAGGCTAAAAATATGATTCCAGAAAATGTCCTTGCTAGACTTTATTACATGGTTTGCTATTGGCTTCAGTAGTGGGGCATTATCTGAATTGTTGTAAATAGTGTTTGAGCTTGGTTTTTCTCCGGAGTAGTAAGCATGCATTGTATGTAGCGTTTCCACCTATATTACTTAAATAGATCTCCTCAGAGGTTTGGTGAGCAGTTGCTGGGCATGTAATTATGGGATAGCTATTATTAGGATAGCCACTTTCGCAACCCTGCTGTTTGGTTATGTCTGAACCTTTCTGCCCTTTTGGTAAGCACCAGCGGGGTCAAAACAACTACCATGGCAGTTCTAACCTCAGAAGTCTGGGGAGTTGGCTCAACCCTATCTTCTCTCGGTGATACCAAAAGGCACTGCAAGAGGCTGTATTACCACAGGGAAAAAGCAATTCTAAAAGCCCCAATAAGTTGTCATTCCCAACATAACACACTGACAGTGAACCTAATGCCAGCAACTATTCCCCATACCACCCCCCTCTGTGTGTGTGTGTGTGTGTGTGTGTATGCATGTATGTGTGCTTGTGCCTAATAGATAGACAGGCAAGCAGACAGACAAACAGACAGGTAGCTAGATAGATACATAGATAGATAGATAGATAGATAGATAGATAGATAGATAGATAGATAGATAAATAGATAGATAGACAGACAGGCAAGCAGACAGACAAACAGACAGGTAGCTAGGTAGGTAGGTAGATAGATAGATAGATAGATAGATAGATAGATAGATAGATAGATAGATAGATAGATAGATAGAATGATGAATGGATGGATAGATAGAATAGTAGATAGGTAAGATAGATGGATAGTTAGACTGATAAAAGATAGATAAGTGGTAAAATGATAATAGACAGACAGACAGACAGACAGATAGATAGATAGATAGATATCATTCTGCAAAACAGATCACCAGCTACACCAGCTAAGTTACAGCACCAGCCTGAACAAAGCTGGGACTAGCGTCCTAAGAGAAAAGTCTACACCCATGGCATCACTAAGCTCGTGCAAGCTACCATTTTCAAACGGTATAAAAGATAACCAGTGTATCAAAGACATTGCCTTTCGTTATTGTTGTGTTAGCTGTCTGTTGCCACAACAGTGCCGCATAGCAAACATCCATAAAAGCTCACAGGCAGTTAAAAAAAAAAAAAAAGACAGCGTATTTACATTTTTGTTGTATGGGGCAGAGTCTCTTGCAACCCAGGCTGGTCTTAACCTGGCTATGAAGCTGAGGGTGGCCTTGAATCTCTGCTTCCCTCACCTTTACCTTGTAAGTGCGGGAATTACAGGCATGAGTCACCATGCCAGCTCCCATTTATATCCAGCAGTGAGTCTTAGAGCAAGAAGCCCCCAGATGTTTGTTTGTCCAAATGCCCCCTACTGCTCACGACCTGGGTGCCAGCTGGGCAGTTCTGGTTTGGTCAGGGTATCACTCATATGTTGTGCTCTCTTACCTGGTGGGCCTGGGCTTTGCTAGAACAACACTACTCAACTTTTATCATTTTTTAAACCTTTGCAAGCCTACCTCTGTTCTAGCAGTGTTAAGGAACAAAGAGAATGGAGGGGCTGAAGGCTGAAGCCTAAGCTTGAATCCAGAATACCGTTCCTCCTGCTGTGCACTGCTGAACAAAGCCACCCCACGTTCAGCCTTGATGTAAAAGGTGAAAGACACCATGGCTCAGTGTCACCCAGCAAAGGATGTGCGTATAGAGTACCAATCTTATAGTCAAGCTTGTTCTGGTACCTTTGTCGCCTAACATTCCCTTAAACGATGATATGAAATGAACTTGCTCTGTTCAACTTCAGCATTTGAGACTGGTTCAGCTTGGCAGTTCTCATTTGGGAGTCATTTCTGCAGGCTCTACAAGTCACCCCATGGTGCGCTGGACATCCTAGGTGGCTCATGTACATGGTTAGCTATTGCTGCTTACGTGTGGTTTCCCCAGCATTTAAACACTCAGATTACTTACGTAGGGAGAGTTTCCTGAAGAATATGTATCCCTAGGGAAACAAGTAGGTTCCAGTGACCTTGTGTGACACGGTCCTTAAAAGCCATAAATCTTGACCTCAGTGTCTTCTATTAGCAACAAGCAAGCCATTAACACTAGTCCTATTCAAGAAGAGGAAGAGGACTGAAGAACTGATATATGTTAATCTCTACCATTTATGTCTCTATCATAATTATTCATGGGAAAAATCAGTTCCTTAACAAAGAGAAATCAGTTCTCTTATTATGTAAGAACCCATTAATTTCCCTCATCAGATAAAATATTAAGTCGAGTTCTTTTATCTTTATGTCGTGAATACCCACCATTCATATTAAATAGGGAATTTATCAGGTACATGAAGGTTTTTTTATTTTTATGTAGTT
Source organism: Peromyscus melanophrys (assembly GCA_902168415.1). Classification (NCBI taxonomy): domain Eukaryota; kingdom Metazoa; phylum Chordata; class Mammalia; order Rodentia; family Cricetidae; genus Peromyscus; species Peromyscus melanophrys. The sequence goes on along the minus strand of CABHPR010154469.1, from coordinate 1,427 downwards.
CTGTATAATTTAAACTAATGTAGGGAATGATCTTTGAGAAAATGCATATTTCTCCCCAGAGGATCTTGCAGTCTTCCTTCCTCAGCTTCCAAAAGGCTGTGGTTACACACATGCATCTGGCCTATTTTCTTTTTCTGTCTGTCTGTCTGTCTGTCTGTCTGTCTGTCTGTCTGTCTCTCTCTCTCTCTCTCTCTCTCTCTCTCCCTCCCTCCCTTTCTTTTCCTTCTTTCTTTCTTGTCTTTATTTTTGAGAATTTCACACAAGTATACAATGAAATACGATCATATCTACTCTCTACTTTCCCCCTCCTCATCTTTCCCCATGTCCCCTCCCCCCATGTCTTCTTCCAACCTCATGTCTTCTATTCCCTTGGTAACCCACTAAATCCAGTTAGTATTGCTCCTATGTGATGGCTAAGGGGCTGTCCACTGGAGTTTGGGAACCCTGTCAGTGGCCGCATCCTCAGAGAAGAGTGATTCTCTCCCCCAGCGACTACCCTCCTATGCTGGGATTTTGCCTGGCTTCGTGGAGGTATGTTGCACATAACCACAGGTGCTGTGAGATCACGATTGTGTGAGCCATGTCACGTTCAGAAGACAGCATTTCCCATCACTCCTCTTATCCTCCAACTCTAGATGTTCTACCTTCTCTTCCAAGATACTCCATGAGCCTCGATGGTAGGAGGCTTAATATAAATGTCCCTAAAAGGGACCAAGCACTCAGTCTCTTACTGTCAGCCCTTTGACCAGTTCTGCATCTCTCCATTGTCCTCTGCCCACTGCCAAAAGAAACTCCTCTGTCCCTGTTTGAGAGTAACCCAGGTCCGTATATGCCTGAAGCTGGACGGGAATCTAGTTTTGTTTTGTTTCAAGTCATGTTATATACATACTTCTAGGAGAAACACAAAAATGCTATTGTTTTAAAATGTGATTGTCTAGGAGTTCATCAAGGCAACGCATCCTAATTAGTATAGCAGGTTCTCAGTTAGGTACCTGTTACTTATGACTACACTGTATTGGTTAGGAGCTTGAGTAGGTTATCTAAAACTCTTGAATGTAGTGCCCTAAAGCCAAGGACTTGGTCTACCTTACACTGAGTCTGAGTTAGGAAATCTGTGCCTGGTGGTTCCTCCTCGGTCTCCCCTGAGGTTGGGAATGTATCCTTGGCTGTCTCATCTGAGGGTTTGACGGTGGCTTGAAGATCTGTCTCTGACTTTACTCACACAATAGCTGGTAGGAAGTTTCATTTCTGGTCCTGTGAATCGTTCCACTGGGCAGCTTTGACCCTGTAGTTGACTTCCTCCAGAGTATGCGATGAGAAAGTGGTGGGGCCAGAATGAGAAAGTACTCGTGGCCTGGAGGGATGGCTCAGTGGGTAAATGTGCTTGCTCTGCAAGTGTAAGGACCTGAGTTCGAGTCTCCAGATCC
>CABHPR010154468.1:0-21766 GCA_902168415.1 Peromyscus melanophrys | reverse complement strand
CTGACTATCAAGTTGTGCAGAGCAACTAGTAGCCTTGGTAATAACTTGTGATGTATGGGGGTTTCATGGCATGCCTTTTGTAAATGGCTCGGCAAGATTTAACTTATTCCTAGGACTTGATGGGCATTGTCTCCTCAATTATTTGATGACTCCTTTTGGATTCCTTTCATATATGTATATATTTTAGGAAGCTTCTAGAGTAGTCAGTTTCTATATGTGATTTCTAATGGCCTTTAGCATGAGATGTTTCTTCCCATATTTCCTCCTTTATCCGTCTCCACCATCCCCTTCCCTATTTAACCCTCCCATTCTAGTTTCTTTCTTATCCATCCATAACATTATGTTGTAGTTCGCCTGTCTTGGGAGATCCTCTCCTCCCTCCTGGTCCTTTAGTAGGTACCTAACTTCTGAGTTATTGTTATTGAGACACACATTTCAAATGCTTGAAAGATAATGTCCACTTATAAGAGAAAATATATAGTACTTGTGTTTTTGGATTTGGGTTATCTCACTAAGGATGATTTTTTTTCTGGTTCCATCCATTTATCTGAAACTTTCATAATTTCATTCTTAATGGATGAATCATATTCCATGTTTTAAATGTACCACATTTTTATTGTCCATGCATCATTTGATAGACATTTAAGATGTTTCCACCTTCTGGCTGTGATGAATATAGTAGCAATGCACATAGATAAGAGCATATTACTATAGAGACCTTTGAGTATATGCTCAAGAGTGATATAATTGGATTGGCATAGATTGAACACCAGCTTCCTAAGAGAAACGCCACCCCAGTTTCCATAATGTCTGTACTAGTGTACACTCCAGCATGTGCTGTCATTTGTTTTATTGATCATGACAGCCTGAATGGTGTGAGATGAAATCTCAAAGTAGTTCTTATTTGCATTTCCATGGTAGATACAGTTGTTGAGAATTCTTTAAGTGTTTTTCAACCAGTTGTGTGTGTTTCATCTTTTGAGACTCTCTGATTAGATCTGTACTCCATTTTTAAAATGAGTTATGTTTTTGATGATCAGTATTTTAGTTCTTTATTTGTAGATACTAACATTCTATTAGACATAATTGGTAAATATTTTTACTTAATCTGTTGACTGTTGCTTTGCTTAAATGATTGTGCATCCTTTGCCATACAGAAGCTTTTCAGCTTCATGAGGTCCCATTTTTATTGAAGTTTGTTTTAGTGACTTTGCTACTGGAGTACTGTTCATGAAGTTCTTTCCTGTGTCAATGAGTACAAGCCTATTCCCCCTCTCTCTTCTGTGAGGGTCAGTATATCTGGTCTTATGTTGAGGTCCTTGTTCCACTTAAAGTTGACTTTTATGTAGAGTGACAGATATGAATCTATTTACATTCTTGTATATCAGCTGTCAAGTATTACCACCACCATTTTTGAAGATACTATCTTTTCTGCAGTGTGTAATTTTTCTTTCTTAGTAAAAATTCCAGTGTGGGTACATGTGTGGAATAATGTCTGGGTCTTCAGTTTGATTTCATTGATCAGTGTGTCTATGTTTATGCCAATACCATGCTGTTTTTATTACTCTAGATCTGTAGTACAACTAAAAATTAGAGATGGTGATATCTTCAGCAATTTTTTCACTATTCAGGATTATTTTACGTGTGTGTGTGTGTGTGTGTGTGTGTGTGTGTGTGTGTGTGTGTGTGTATGAAATTGAGGTTATTTTTTAATTGCAAAGAATTGTGCTGGAATTTTGATGGGGTTTTGGTTGAATATGCTGTTTGCTTTTGGTAGGATGGCCATTTTGGTAGGATGGTCATTAATCCTGATCCAGGAGCATGGGAGCATGGAAGATCACCTCTTCTGTCTTCTCTCATTTTTATTGATTTTTATTAAGAACTTTTTTATTCATTTTACATACCAACTACAGATCCCCCTCTCATCCCTTCTCATGACTCTACCCCAAGCCTTCTCCCCTTCCTACCCTTCATCCCCTACAAAAAGGCAAGGTCTTCCATGGAGAGTCAGCAAAGCCTGGTACATTCAATTGAGGCCGGTCCAAGTCCCTCCCCTTGCATCAAACCCATAGGTAATGGGCTCTAAAAAGCCAGCACATGCACCAGGGATAGATCCTGATCCCACTGCCAGGAGCCCCTATAAGATGAATTGCCAAATAGTCTTATTAATAAAAAAAACACAGAGGCAGATATTGGGGTAAGAACAGAGATCAGAAAAGCAGAAAGAAATCAGCCATGTTCTTACCACTTGGAAATCCTCAGCCAAAGAAACCTACTTCCTGTATACCCATGCCTATGTCTTTCTGTTCTCCATCTCACTTCTCTCCACCCAGCTACATCACTTCCTGTCTGTCTCTACAGACCTACAGACCTCTATGGTTAGTCCTGGGATTAAAGTAATATGTCACCATGCCTGGCTCTGTTCCCCAGTATGGCCTTGAACTCACAGAGATCCAAATGGATCCCTCCCTCCCGAATGCTAAGATTAAAGGCATGTGCTACTATTGCCTGACTTATATGTTTAATATAGTGGCTGGCTTTTTCTTCTGATCATCAGATAAGCTTTATTATGGTGCACAATATTTTGGGGAACACAATATATCACCACTTACATTTGGTGGCTCGACCTTTATAGCAAGAATTCACAAAAAAGCCACTTGTGGCCTTACAGGCTCCTGACTTAGGCCTGAGCTGCATGGCTCACGCCCAAGGTACACAAGGCCAGAATCTCTACCCTATGTGGGCTGGAGTCTCTTTGCCTTTTTTTCTCCTGGTGGGTGGTGGGCTCTCTCTGGATTTCCACCTCAGACTGCTACCACACTAGGTAGCTGCTTTGAAACTCTCTTGGACTTCTACTATTCTACTCAGTTAGCAGACTTGTTGAATCAATTAAGATATCTTAAAGGGAGAAAATTAGTTAAAAGAGAATTTTTTCCCACATTAAAAAATGGGAAACATTTTTACAAAAGAGGGAATTTACCTCTGTTTGATAATACATTAGGCAGTCTAAAAATGGAACAATTAAATGAGAGCATAATTAATGTTGATGGAATTAAAATAACATCAATTGTAAATATTCTTTGAACATTTTTATTTTAGCATTAAAAAGGTTGGTCAATTTTCTAAAATAAAAATTTTAGAAAAACTTTTTAAAACAAATTATAGAGAAATTCAGACCCAGAAAGAAGAATTTAAAGGTGAACCTATCTCAGCTTTGAATTGTACGGTTACAGAGAAACATCTTAATGTCACCAGACAGCAAACATTAATCTACCTGGTAACCTCACAGGAACAGCTAAATGCTCAAAGCTGTGTACAAGCTAACTGGACTCCGGTGGAAATGTTAGATTTAAGGAGATTTAAAGAAGCTATAGTGTCATATGGTATGCATTCTTCATTTGCAAAGCAGATGTTAAACTCATGGCCAACTTCTAATAGAATTATCTCTCAGGACTGGAAAGATTTGGTTACAGCAATCATAGAGGCCAGGCCAGAGTTGCAATAGATGACCTGGTGGAAAGAGGAGGCAAAGACTATAGAACAACAATGTAGAACTAGAGGTATGGAAATTTCCCAAGATCAACTTCTTGGAGAAGGCGATTACACTGATATACAAAGACAATCTTTATATGATGTCCATACCCTAATTCTATGCTGCATGGCAGACATGAATGTGTGGAACAGAATTGAAGAAGCAGGGAAGAAAAATGAACCATTTACAAAAGTTATACAGGGCCCAAAAGAAACCTTCACAGATTTCTTACAAAGCCTGTCTTCAGCAATAAATAGAATGATACCAAATTCAGAAGCTGGAAAAATAATCATTGAATCTCTGGATTTTGAAAATGCTAATGAATAATGCAAAGAGTTAATTAAGCTGTTAAAGGCAAGATCAGCACCCTTGGAGGATTGAATCAGAGATACAATTAATATTGAATCTCATTACCATGATGATATGTGGATAGGAGAGGTGATTTCCAGAGGTTTGAAGAAAAATAATAATGTCAGATGCTTTAATTGGGGTAAACAAGGCCACCTAAAAAGGGACTGTAAACAGGGAATTCCTAGAAACAATGTTTCTTAAAGGAACAATGGCAACAGAACACCCCTTCCTCCTGGATTATGCAGAAGGTGTGGTAACGGCAAACATTAGACTAATGAATGTAGATAAACAAGGGACAGACAAGGTAATCTTTTGCCTTTGCGATTGGAAAACTCCCAGAGGGTCCTCTTACAGATCCCCATGGCAAATTAATTTCTGTTCTTTCCTGCCATCATAGAAGAAACCCCTTCCCAGAGCAATTAAATAACCAAATGGCTATTGAAACAACAACAACAACAACAACACACTGCTCAGGGTGATAGAGCAGTTATAGCAGAGAGAACAGAAAATTCAGGAGAAACCATAAAGTGACTCTTTGGAAAACTTCTATAAATGAGCTAAGACCAAAATTAAAAAAAAAAATATTGTTCTCATGGAGGGCCTTGTAGACACAGGTGTGGATGTCACAATAATTGCACCAGAATCTTGGCATTCAAATTGACCTCTTCAGAAGGTAAATATTTAGCTGTTAGGGATTGGAACATTATCTCAAGTGAAACAGAGGGCAAGATGGAACAAATGTATAGGGCTAGAAGTACAGAGAGGAAAATTAAAGCCTTATGTGTCTAATATTACTATGAATTTATGGTGCCATCATCTATTACAACAACAGAATACCCAGATTAACATTCCTCCAAACTCAGAAACAATCCATAAAGTAGCAAGTGTTTCTGAGAAAAATATTAGAAGATATTACAAAGAATAATCACCAGCCATTCAGATTGTACAAGAACATGGCCCAACAGCTGCTGATCTTTTGAAGACACCAACAGCTCTAACTTTAAAATGGTTAACAGACAAGCCTGTATGGGTTCAGCAATGGCCTTTAACAACAGAGGAACCAAAGGCCTTGGAAGAGCTGGTACAAGAGGAGTTAAATGCTCAGCATATTGAAGAATCAACCAGCTCTTGAAATTTTCCTATATTTGTTATTAAAAGGAAATCTGGTAAGTGGAGAATGGTAACAGCCCTAAGCACAATTAACAAGGTAATTCAGCCAACGGGCTTTCTACAATCCAGAATTCCTTTGCCTACTCTGTTACCTAAAGAATGGCCTCTTACAGTTATCATTTTAAAAGACTGTTTATTCTCAGGACTTTTACAAGTAAAGGACAGAGAAAGATTTGCCTTCACGGTGCCTACTTATAGTAATTCTCAGCTGGTTAAGAGGTATCAATGGAGGGTTCTCCTACAGTGAATATTGACTAGCCCAACCCTGTGCCAATATTTTGTATAACAGCCATTGGAATTAATATGTAAACGATTTCCTAAATCTACAACTTATCATAACATGGATGATATTTTACTAGCTGATTCAAGTGCAGATACTTTATGAAGAGTGTTTGAAGAAGTAAAGAAAATTTTACCCTGTTGGGATTACAAATTGCTCCTGAAAAGATACAAAGAGGAGATTCTATTAATTATTTAGGATATAAAATAGAGCTACAAGAAATTAGCCCCCAAAAGGTGCAAATTAGGAGAGAACAATTATGGACTCTTAGTGACTTTCAAAGATTATTTGAAAATATTTCTCATCTAAGAACTATTGTTGGGGTAAAAAATGAGGAACTGAGTAATTTGTTCACAATCTTAGAAGGTGACAAGGACTGAAATAGTCCAAGAGAATTATCAGCTGAAGCTGAGAGAGAATTGGCCTTGGTTAAAAGAAAGTACAGGAAGGACCTGTGGATTGTGTGCATCCAAAGCTTGATTGCATTTTGGATATTTTACCCTCTAAGCATTCTCCCACAGAAATTTTAATGCAGAGTGAAGATATTGGATATTTCTACCAAATAAAAAATTAAAAACTTATGTGGAAAAGGTCTCTGACTTAATTTTAAAAGGAAAATTGAGACTTCGTCAATTAGCAGAAATAGACCCAGCAGAAAGTTTTGTACCTTTAACTAAGGAGGACATCAAAAAATTATGGGCATAAAGTGAACTTTGGCAAAGAACTTTCATAATTTTTTTGGGAGAGATTAATAGCAAATATCCCAAAAGCCATAGAATTGAATTTATAAAGAGACCTGAAGGGAATTTGCCTCACATTGTATGGCAACACCCATATCTGGAGCTTGTACATTTTATACAGATGCAAACAAGCAAGGAAAGGCAGTTTACAAGTCAGAAAATTTAAGTAAAGTGATTCAAAGTCCTATAATTGGTTGCAAAAATTAGAATTGTATGCTATTCTGTTGGTATTAATGGATTTTTCAAAACCTTTCAACATTGTTACTGAGTCTCATTATGCTGAAAGAGTAGTATTACATATTGAGACTCCAGAATTTATCCCTGATGAGTCAGAATTACTTTACTCTTTATTTAGTTACAAGATATAATCAGGTTTAGGAAGCATCCCTTATATATAACTTACATCTGATCCCATATAGGTCTGCCAGTTCCTCTAGCATGAGGTAATGATGAGATCAATAAAATATTGATAGAAAATGTGCTGGAGGCCTCAGAATTTCATAAAAACCATCATGCTAATAGTAAAGGTTTGAAAAAGATTTTTTCATAACCTGGAAACAAGCCAAGGATATTATAAGGAAATGTTCTCCTTGTTCTTTTTACCATCAGACTCTAATACCAGCAGGATGTAACCCAAAGGGTACCCAGAGGAGTGAAATCTGGCAGATGGATGTGTTTCACTTTGCAGAATTTGGAAAACTGAAATATGATCACCACACCATTGATGCCTATTCAGGATTTCAATGGGCAATTGCTTTGAGTTCTGAAAAGGCTGATTCTGTAATCACTTACTTGCTAGAAGTTATGGCCATCATGGGTATACCTGTAGAAATTAAAATCTTGCAATGTTCCAGCATATGTCTCTGGTAAAATGAAACAGTTTTTTTGTCTTATTATAATATAAAGCATATTACAGGTATACCACATAATCCTACAGGCCAAGCAGTTATAGAAAGGTCAAATAGAACTCAAAAGGATATGCTAAATAAACAGAAAGAGGTAACAACCCCCTAGAAATAGATTACATAATGCTCTATTAACTTTGAATTTTCTCAGTGCTAATGAGGAAGGAACAACAGCTGCAGAGAGACATTGGATAATAGAAAAAACTACAGAATTAAATCAGCCTATATACTTTAAGGATGTGCTGACCTCAGAATGGAAACCAGGATATGTATTATGTTAGGGATGAGGTTTTGCTTTTGTTTCTATAAAAGAAGAAAAGCTATAGATACCATCAAAATTGATAAAGGTTCAATTTGAACAAGAGAGACCTCTTAATTAGAAGAGGTGATAGTTCATCAAGCAGCATGACCATTCTATTTAAAGTAACTTATACCACTAACAAATGCTTTTCCTTTAGTCAGGTATAACTTGCCAAAAGGAAAACTTCCCAAAGTTAGGGTTGGGGAAAGGTTTTTGTTTTTGTATTTCAGGAGAATGAAGTCAATGGAATCTGAAGAACACTGGACAAATGAGACATTTGTAGAAAAAGGACAAATCATCCAGAAAAAAAATGTCTCAAGAAAAATAATAAATTGGTCTACTGGTATATCACATACAAAATTTCATAAGTGTTCCTAAATGTTTGTTTCTGATCTTCTTCATAGACACTTAACACAAATGATCTTTATGTAGTCCCAGTTCAATTAAAAATTAAAGCTGACTTTGGAGTTTGAGAATTACTCCCTCCTTCTCTAAACTGAAGCATGTTTGTGAAAAGGAAAATGCAAAATCTCTGTATCATGTCAGAAGAGCCATCTGATATTAGACAGAAGAAAACAAAAAAATTAAGGGACTATTCTATTGCCAATAATCTCACAGTTCTTTGGTTCTATTTTGACTCTTTAAAACTTTTCCTAAGGTATGAATTTTATATCAAAATTTATAAGATTTTTATATATATATTAAACTTGTGTTATGATATTAATGGTCATGTAGAATACTAACTAAAAAGCTCCATCATTTTTTTTAGTAACTATCAGTTATATGCAGGGAATCATGACCATGCCTAACACCAAATTTGAAATCTCCCAAAAGATGATGGTGGTGCCCCATGACAGTTCCATAAGGATGATGATAATACCACTAAGCTGACAAATACCACCCAAAGATCAGCTTTGTACTACAAACTGCTCAGGAAAATTTTGAGATGGCTAGGTGAGATGATCCAGGCTCACAGAATACTCAAGCAAGGACTTGAGAGAAGTCCTGCACTTTCACATTATGCAGAGACTGAACAACAAATGATACCACTAACTCTCCCAGAACTTGACCATTAACTCAAAATTTTTCTTTTTAGGATCCCCTAAAGATTCCTTCACCCCCAGACAGCAGGAAGTAATTTTAAGAACATGATACCCACATTCCCAAGAGGTGGGGTGGGTGTTTTTTGGATTTTCAGTGGGTTTTGGCTATTTGTCATTGTTTAGGAAGTCTAGTTACAAATTGTTATTGTTAATGGTCAGGAAAATGGCTAAACAAAGGAGATTAGATTTAAGGTTATTGTTTGAAAAAAAGAAAAAAGAAGATAGAAGTAGATTATTGAATCTACTCTGGAAAAAAAGATATAGAAATGATAGAATAAAGGGTAGATTATTGATTCTACTCTGAAAAGAAAAAAGAGAGGATATAGATATGATAAGATAAGAAAGTAGATTATTGAATCTACTTTTAGAAGGCAACTACTAGTTTTAAATATTTTACATTGGATTGGATTTTGTATATTGTATACAAATTATGTCATATTGCTATAAATTTGAGATTGATTTATATGGATATGATAAGATAAAGAGGTAGATTATTGAATCTACTTTTGGAAGGCAACTACTAATTTTAAATATTTTACATTGGATTATATTTTTTTATTGTATACAAATTTTGTATATTGATACAAATTTGATATTGATTTTGTTAGAATGTATTGTACATATATTTCTAATCTTGTTCAAGGTATTGTACCTATACAGTTAATTTAACAATGTAATGCAATTTGCTAATTCTTGAAAGTTATTATTACCTACTAATTAGAATATAAAGAAATGAATGTTAGTAGTTAGTCATTACAATCAAACTTGTAGTCATTAGGTATGTTTTCAAGGTCAAGCAGGGATATATTTTAGATAGGTCATCTTCAAACACTTCAGAGATCTGCAGAATATGGCATTTAAGATGTTTTAATAACACAGATTTTTTTCTTTTTTTATGACAATGAGGCATGGTCTGCTCTTGGTAGCACCAATCTACTTCAGAGAAGATACTGGGTACTGAGGAATCTCCATATGGAGTTTATTTTCACTGTGGCAAAAGTTAGCCACTGGGCAAGAAAGTGCCCTCACATGGACTGCTGACAGTATGCTATCCAAAATGGACAAGCAAGACACAAAACAAATGACTGCCAATCCTTGCCAAGAAAAGGTAGGAAGGCTTTTTAGAAAATCCTGCTTCACAGATGAGCCTGTCAGATATGCTAAGCTGTGATGATATTGTGTCCACCAATGTATTTTGCACCCTAATAAACTTATCTGGGTTCAGAGAACAGAACTGCCACTAGATAGACATAGGGGCCAGGAAATGGTGGCACACACACCTTTAATCCTATCACTTGGGAAACAGAGATCTGTGTGGATCTCTGTGAATTCAAGGCCACACTAGGAACAGAGGCAGGTATGGTGGCACACACCTTTAATCCTAGCACTTGAGATCTCATGTGTTTGCTTAGGAAAGACACATGCCTTTAATCCCAGGAAGTGATGGCAGGAAGCAGAAAGGTATATAAGGTGTGAGGACCAGGAACTAGAGGCTTTTTAAGCTTTTAAGCATTTGAGCAGCAGTTCAGCTGAGATCCATTCAAGTAATGACCCAGAGGCTTCCAATTTGAGGAAAAAAGGATCAGCTGAGAAGGTGACAAGGTGAGATTGGGTGTGGCTTGTTCTGCTTCTCTGGTCTTTCAGTGTTCACCCCAATACCTGGCTCCAAGTATTTTTTTTTTTATTATTAAGAACATTTAGAGATTCGTGTTACACTAAGCCTGTAGGCTGAAGATGATGGCCCAACATTGCAGAGAAACCTTGGGCGACTGTCAAAGCAGCTGGCTGTTTCTGTCATAACTCACATTTTTTTGGAAGTCACTTGTTTGCATTTCCTTCTTACTCAGTTAATATTATTCTCAGGTTTCTGAGGGAGTTGAAGATTAAATAGTTATATTTTCCTTGTTAAGAAATTCAGAAAAGAAACTCACTAAAGAGGTATAAGTTTAAAAGACATCAAAAGATAGTTTTGGTTATGTAAATTAGGATAGAAGGTAAATTAGATACAATCCTTTGGATTCACAAAAAAATAGGATAGATAATGGAACATTTTCTCTGAATTTGTCAAATGCAAATGGACTAGACATTGTTGATGTATTTATTGCTTGTATATATTGTATATAGTTATTGTACTTATTGTATATAGTTTTTCTTAGTTATAATTTTCTTAGACAAAAAAGGGGAAATGTGGTGATATATTGTGTTCCCCAAAATATTGTGCACTATAATAAAGCTTATCTGAGGAGCAGGGGAAAAAGCCAGCCACTATATTAAACATAGAAATCAGGCAATGGTAGCACATGGATTTAATCCTAGCATTTGGGAGGCAGAGATCCATCTGGATCTCTGTGAGTTCAAGGCCATACTGGGGAACAGAGCCAGACATGGTGGCACATGCCTTTAATCCCAGGACTAACCATAGAGGTCTGGAGGTCTGTAGAGACAGACAGGAAGTGATGTAGCTGGGTGGAGAGAAGAAGTGAGATGCAGAATAGAAAAGCATATAGGCATGGGTATATAGGAAGTAGGTCTCTTTGGCTGAGGATTTCCAACTGTTAAGAATGTGGTTAGCTTCTTTCTGCTTTTCTGATCTCTCACTTTTCACCCTGATATCTCTCTCCATGTTTCTTGTTAATAAGACTGTTTAGAAATTCATCTTAGAGGCCCCTTAAACAGACAAAACTACACAAGTGTCTCACTTGTGCAGAGGACCTAATCCAGTTCCATTTTAGGTTCTACCTGTTGGTCTAAAGTTTGTGAGTTCCCACTAGCTTGGTTCGGTTGTCTCTGTAGGATTCCCCATCATGATCTTGATGCCTCTTTCTCACTAAATCCTCCTTCACTCTCTTTGACTGGACTCCTGGAGCTCAGCCTGGTCCTTGGCTATGGATGTCTATATTTTCTTCCATCAGTTACTGGATGAAGGCTCTATGAAGACAGTTAGGACATTCACCAATCTGATTACTGGGGTAGGCCAGCTTTGGTACCCTCTCCACTATTGCTAGTAGTCTAAGCTGGGGTCATCTTTGTTGATTCCTGGGAACTTCCCTTGCACCAGATTTCTTCCTATCTCCATGATGTCTCCCTCTATCAAGATTTCACTTTCATTGCTCTCCTACTCCATCCCTCCCCCAGCTCAACCATCCTGTTCCGTTATGATCTCATTACATATCCCCTACCCTTTATTGCCCCCCTCATTACCATTTACTAAGGAGATCTCATCTATTTCCCCTTCCCAGGGCAATCCGTATGTTCAGTGTATTAAGATTTTTATTACACAAGATGTTAACTGACTTGGTTTGAGAGAGCTCAAGATATTTTGTGAGGCTATTGGGAAAGGTGTTGTTTCCCTGATTTATTTCTCAGTCTGTCAATTTCAATTAGAAAGGCTGCTGAAATTTGTGTGTTAATTTTGTATCCTGCTACTTTGCTGAAAGTGCTTATTGGCTGTAGAAGTTTCCTGGTAGAGTCTTTAAGGTCTTTTATTCATAAACTCATGTACTCTCCAAATAAAGATAATTTTAATTCTTCCTTTTCTGTTTGTATCTCTTTGATCTCCATCAGTTGTCTTATTGCTCTATGTTGGACTTCAAGTACTACAATGAATAGGTATGGAGAGAGTTCTTTGTTCCTGCACTTAATCTTAGTGGAAATGCTTTGAGTTTCTCTCAATTTAGGTTTATATTAGCTGATGTAAATCATCTTTGTTATGTTGAGGTGTGTCCCTTATAGCTCTAGTCTCTCCAGGGCTTTTACCATAAAGTGTTGTTGCATTTTGTCAAAGGCCCCTTCTGTATCTAATGAGATGATCATGTGGTTTTTGTCTTTTAGTCTGTTTATATGGCTAACTATATTTATTGATTTAAGTATGTGGAACCATCCCTGCATCTCCAGGACTAAGCTTACTTGAGCATGGTGGATGATCTTTTTGTAGTGCACTTGTATTCAGGTTTCAAGTATTCTATTGAAAATTTTTATATCGATGTATCCCTTGTAATGCTGAAAACCTACAGTGCATTAATAGTAGAATCTATGCAACCTGAATCTAGGATGCTGTATAACATTTATACAGTAAAAATGACTACAGGCTCAGAGAAAATAAACATCTTGGTTAGAATTTATGAAAAGCAAACTACAAAGACAGTGATATTAAGAGGATTAGAAATGCCCCCACCTCTTGCTCATTGCTACAAGAGGTGAATTATCCAGGGCAATGCTCGAGAGCTCATACTGGTTTTGAGGATGGGGAGATTAGGTGGGTGGACCAACCCTGTAGCTGCCCAGGCCCAGAACCAGGGTTATGTTTTGGCCCACCTCAACATCCATGCCATCAATGGTCTACTAGAACTTGAGAAGGAACATGATCCACAGACCCAAAGCTGCAGGATCTCCATGACACAGGGAAACAACAGGATATCCAAGAAGAGTCCCAGTGAAGACCCAGCATTGACAGTGTAATAGAAATCAGAGACCTCACACCAGACCAATGACTCTTTGCAATGAACACTTGCAAGTAATGATACATGGACAAAGTGATTTACATTCTACCCACTTAAAAAGCAATATGAATGAATTCTTAGATAAAGAATTTAAAATGTCTGTTTTATAGAAGTCCAAATAATTTTTAAGAAGACAAAGAGAGGGCTGAAGAAATAATTCAATTTGGAAAAACACTTGTCAAGTTTTACAACCTGAGTTCAATTCCCTGGCCACTCACGGTAGAACTCAACAATTTACTCTTGTTATTTGTCCTCTGGCCACCACACATATGTTGGTGTTTAAAGTGCATAGTTGTCTTTTACAAATGAAGTATGCTTTGGAATTTGTTACAATGACTTACAGGCTGTGGTCAAGCTAGTCTTACAGTGGCTGCCTATGAATGGGAAGCCAGTAGCTTTTCAGTATGTTAGGCTGGGTGTCTCCACTGGTCTTCAGTATATCCTGGAATCTGGAAGAAATGGTCTCTAATGCCAGCGAAGGAATGGATTGCTAGTGAAGGCCAGAGCAAGCAGGCAAAGAGCAAAAGTGGCCTAAGGGGAAGATTGAGCACTCACTATTAGAACATATGTTAAAAACTCAATTAGTCAGTTCTTTAAGAAATACAAATGAGCAATGAATATTTGAAAAATATTTGACTTACATTCTCATTAGGGAAATACAAATTAAACCTTCATTGAAATTCTGTCTCAACTTGGTCAGAACAGCTGTTAACAAGAGCATAAGTGCTCATGAGAATGTGGGGAAAAAACATTTATTCACTGCTGGTGGGAATATAAACTTGTACAGTTACTGCAGAGGTTCCTAAAAAAAAAAAAATCCTGAAAATAAGAGTTTTGAAAGAAGTCTTAAAGTTAAGAATGCATACCATAACTTCTAGTTCTGTGAAGAATGCCACTGGAATTTGATGAGTATTGCTTTGTATCTAAGAACACTTTTTGTAATATGTCCATTTTCCTAATATTAATTCTTCTAACTAATGTACATAGTTGCCTCCCCAGTGAATAACATTGTGAAAATTTCCACTTTTTTTTTAAGTGTTTTTGAGACAGGATTTTCTGTGTAGTTTTGGTGCCTGTCCTGGATCTCAGTCTGTAGTCCAGGCTGACCTCGAACTCACAGAGCTCTGCCTGCCTCTGCCTCCCGAGTGCTGGGATTAAAGGCGTGTGCCACCACCGCACGGCATTTCCACTTTTTATGGAAGAGAAAGTCTAATGAACTCACTAAGTCTTGTGGGAACATAGGTCCTCCAAAACAAGTTTATATGGAAATGAGCATTTTCGTGGTATATATAGCTGGTTAGGGAAGAATTTATTTATTTTATTTTAAGATTTGTTTATTTGTATTTTATATGTGTGGGTGTATTTTAGCATGTATGTGTGAAGTGACCAGAGTCAAGAAGAGGGTGTTGAATCCTTTGAAAATTAACTTAGAGATGACTGTTAGCCACCATGTGGATACCGGAAACTAAATCCTTTTTTTTTTTTTTTTTTTTGCAAAGGCATCCAGTGCTCACAATTTCTGGCTAAATTATTGCTTTAGCTCTTG
The DNA here is from genome assembly GCA_902168415.1 of Peromyscus melanophrys. NCBI lineage: Eukaryota > Metazoa > Chordata > Mammalia > Rodentia > Cricetidae > Peromyscus > Peromyscus melanophrys. Next base: position 7,339 of record CABHPR010154468.1, on the reverse strand, counting down.
GCTAAGATTTTCCATGGGTGTGGAGCCAAAAAGATTATTAACTGTATTCACTGACTTCTGTAGATCTTATCCCTAAATAATAAAAACAAACAAACAAAAAACCCTTGGTAACTTTGAAAATTATTCTAGGTGTCCTCAGCCTTAATTAAAAACTAGAGACCCTGATAGCTCATAGTCACTCTGTGGAAGAGAAACTCAGCAAATCCCAGCACAGAGACTTTCATATCCCTTCTCTGCCTTGTCAGCTGCTAAGCTCTGTGAGGAAACCTTAAAAAGAATGCAAATGGACCCAATATGGAAAATGGAAAGACCACAGAAGTATCAAATGCACTTACACAAGGGACCCGAAGGAAGGGATTTCAGATGATCTGTCACGCTAAGGGTCAGATGCCATATACAGGAGAAGCTGTACAACTTCCAGGGCAAGGCTTCTTGCCCCAGAGGTCCAGGTGCAAGATTCAGAGGAGCAGGACAAAGAAGTAAGACTTGGTTTTCCAGGGGCACAACTGTTAATGGAGATAATTTTGACTAGGAACAAAAAGGAACTTCAGCTACCTGAGTAGTGTCACTGAAAAGGGAAGTGGGACAGTTAGGCTCAGGTAGGAACAAAAACACACCATGCAACTGAATATTAACAACTGACCCATGTCAGCAAAACCCCAAAATTAATAGTGACAAATTACAAATGAATGCAAATTAACAGGAAATTCTCTTTCTATCCTTGCTTATTATAGTTTGTTTTTTATGTGCCACAAATTGAAATTTACTATTTTTCTCTCTTCAAGTGAAAATGAGAATGACTTTCAACGTTGGCAGAAAAATTGGTGGAGTGGTTTTTTTTCAATTGCTGTACTCTCGTTTTGTACATTATTACCATTATTATGTTTTCCAACTAGGTTACCCGGTGAGTATAAAAGATACTTAATTAATTAGAATAATTCTTACCCCCACCTCCCATTCTCAAAGCACAGATAAACTACATTTCCTTATAAATATGTTTCTCTTACTGGTATTGTTCAGAAAAAAAGAAATAGTATCATAGTTTTTTTAATCCAAATCAATCAACATCACACCCAAATATATTTGTGTACTACATTTTCATTAGTATATATTTGTATCCCTCATTATTTCTTTTTTAATACCCTTTATATTTAAAGTATATAGTTGTCTTTTAAAAGTGAAGTATACTCAAATCTATTTACCTAGTGGTTTATTCAGGATTCTCTAGAGTAACAGAAAGTATAGAATGAATCTTTCATTCTCTCTCTCTCTCTCTCTCTCTCTCTCACACACACACACACACACATATACATAATGTGTGTCTATGTCAAATGTATGTATTTTAGGACTGTGTCATCAAATGTTAATTACTGAATATGACTATTTAATTCTACATTAAATTAAGAATTAATTCATTTGGCCATAGTAAGCACACTTCCAGCATTTAAAAGACATACATAGTGGCCAAATGCAAGACTGGGCAGTGCAGCTGTAAGAAATTTTCATTATCAAGTATTTGTCTTTTGTGAAGCACTCCTGTAGAAGAATTTGCATTCTGAAATATACATTGATTTTAGTTTGTTTAAAATAACTCACTTATCTTTCCATGACAAATGGGATGATTGTAACATATACAATTGCATGATGTATATTTTCTTACTCACTTGGACATATCAGAAGATTATTTTGCTTGTGATCTGTAGGTGCACACAAGATAAGTCTTGAGAAAGAAAAGGAACCTCACTCCTTTGACAGGAGACTTGAAAATGAGGAATTTGGACCTAATTTGAAGGATTTGTTTCGTGCTCTTAAGGTAAAATAAAATACTTTTGTTAACAAGCCTGTTAAGTTGACCTGTTTAATTTTCTTATAGAGTTAAGAAAAATGACAGTCTTTAATTTAAATTTTGGTGAAACTTTTAGGGTCTCTTAATTAAAGTGCTTATTTTCCTTGTAATGGAAAGGAAGTTACCCTTTATTATTTGGCATTGCTAGGGGCCTGTCTAGTGTCAGAGACTGATGCTGCACAACTGTAATTTTTATTTTTCATTGCTTTTATATTATTTTGTGTTTATTCCCTCTGAAGAAATAAATAAGACATAAAAAAGTTCATGAATTGAAAGAATTCTCTTTGTCAACACATATTCCCCCTACACAAAAAGAGTCACAATCTTGAATACAAAATCTTGTGTTTCTATAGATGTTAAAAGACTACCATAGTAACAGATACCAGGATGCAGGGGAATCTCCTTCCAACACTCTCGTCCTTTTGTGAATGCATTTTTTCTATTTATAACATTATTCCTGCCATATACATTGCGTGGTTGTAATTTTCACAACGTACAGACTTCATTCATTTTTAGTGAATTTTACACTCTGAATAAAACTTCCAAAAGTCTTCGAAGTTACATCAATTGAATTTTCGTAACTCACAGTAGAATTATATCTCTGTATTCCCGATTTCCCATTATTTTCTCTTTCCTGGAGACAGGTGTTGCTTCCCTGCTCGCTGTTCGACTCCAAACACTCTGTTCCTTTTTAAACATTTTTATTTCAATATTAAAATATACTATGGCCTTTCCCCCCTCCTTCCATGTCCCCCCACACCACTTGACTCTCTCTCAACAGTACAGAAAGTTAGACAGTAAGTGAAGAAACACTACTGAAAGCAGGAAATAACCTTCACTAAGGAAGAGGCCCCTGTTCCTTTTAAAGTATTTTTCAGCTATGTGTCCCCCATCCCCAGCTCCCTTCCTCTACACATAATCCCTCTGGATCTATGAATTGTAGCTTGGTTGTCATTTATTTAATGCCTACCATCTACATATAAGCAGATACATATCATATTTATCTTTTAGGTCTGGGATACCTCACTAAGGATGATTTTTTTTTCTAGTTCCATCCACTTTCCTGCAAATTTCATTATGTCTTGTTTTTTAACAGTCAAGCAATAATCTCTTGTATAAGTGTACCACATGTACACTTCATCCATTCTTCTGTTGTGGGACATCTAAGTTATTCCCAGTTTCTGGCTGTTATAAATGTAGCATAATTGAACATGGTTGAGCAAGTGTCCAGTGGTAGGAAAATGCATCCTTTATCATGAAGGGTGTTGGATTTTGTCAAAGGCCCTTTCTGCATCTAATGAGATGATCATGTGCTTTTTTCTTCCAGATTGATTATATGGTAGATAGTATTTATTGATTTTCATAATTTGAACCATACTTGCATCTCAGTGATGAAGCTTACTTAATCTTAGTGGATATTTTTTTTTTCTGTTCTTGGATTTGGTTTGCAAGTACTTTGTTGAGTATTTTTGTATCTATATACATAAGGCAAATTGGTCTGTAACTCTTTCTTCTTTTGGATATTTATGGGATTTGGGTATCAGGGTAGTTGTGGCCTCAAAAATGAGTTGAGCAATGTTCCTTCTGTTTTTATTTTGTGGAAGAGTTTGAGGACTATTGGCATCAACTGTTCTTTGAATGTCTGGTAGAATTCTGGCCCTAAGTTTTGTTTTATATTATTTTATTTTTGGTTGGGAGACTCTTAATGAGTGCTTCTATTTCACTAGGGGTTATAGGTCTCTTTAAATTGCTTATCTGATCTTGATTTAACTTTGGTATATGGTGCCTTTTGAGAAAATTATTCTTTTCTTTTACATTTCCTGATTTGGTGGAATACAGTTTTTTTAGGTATGGCTTTATGATTCTCTGGATGTCTTCATTGTCTCTTGTTATGTCCCCATTTCTATTTATTTTTTTCCTGTCATTTTAAAGGTTTTATTGATTCTTTGTGAATTTCATATCATATACCCCAGCCCCACTCATCTTTCCATATCTCCGTCTCCCCTCAAAACCTCCCCCCAAAAGAAAACAAAAAATAAAAATGATAAAAAATAAAAAGTTAAAAAAATAAATAAAAATTAATCAAAACAGTAAGATCTCTCTATGGTGTGTCATAGTGTATCACCCAGTCTACCCTTTTGCCCAAACAGCTTTATTTGCAAATGTTCTTTGTAATGAGTCATTGGCCTGATTTGAGGCCTCTGGTTTCTGCTACACTATCAATACTGGATCCTTGACAGGACTCCTCTTGGATAACTTGTTTCCCTGTGTCATGGAGATCCTTCAGCTTTGATTCTGCAGGACCAGCCTCTTCACATGTTCCAGCAGTTCTTAGATGGGGTAGACGTTGGAGTGGGCCAATTCAAAGCCTTGGATCTGGGCCTGGGTGGTAACTGAGTTGGTCAGCCCACCTGTTCTCCCATGAGCTCAACATTAGGGCCAGCTCTCTTGCTTTGCCCAGGTGGTGGTAGGGGCCAGCCCTCCTGCCTGTGGTAGCTGGCAAGGGGCAGGACTCCTATCATCAGGACCAGCTTTCCCACACCCACTCCACCAGGGCCAGTTCCATCAAGTGCCCAGGCAAGGTGCAGGGCCTGCTCTGGTGAGAGCTGCAGCTGGTGAGGGCCAGGGCCAGCTGACTGGAGTGCTGCAGCTGGTGAGGGCAGGGCAGACTCTGAGCAGCACTAGGACTTCAATGTGGCTCCAGGCGATAGCCCAGACCAGGGACATCCCCACGTCTTTCTGTGGTAACATAGGCCACAGACATGGACCCAGACTGCTCCTGCTGCAGGGCTATGGACCCAGACATGACACTTGGATGTGGCAAATTAGATCCTTCTTTCACATCCATTCTTTTAGCCTATGTCTTTTTATTGGTGAATGGACACCATTCCTATTACTTTGTAGAAGTAGTAGAAGTAGTTGTTGTTGTTGTTGCTACTGGTGGTGGTGGTAGTGGTAGTGTGTGTGTGTGTGTGTGTGTGTGTGTGTGTGTGTGTGTGTGTGTGTATGCTGCCCTTCTTTTGGTTTGCTGGTGTGAGATTATTTATTCCCTATGTTTTCATGGGTCTAGTTAACCTCTTTAGGTTGGAGTTTTCCATCTAGCCCCTTATTTAGGGCTGGATTTATAGATAGATATTTTTCAATTTGGTCTATCAAGGAATATCTTATTTTTGACATCTATGGTGATTGAAAGTTTTTCTGGGTATAGTAGCCTGAGCTGGAATCTGTGGTCTTTTAGAGTTTGTAGCCCAGGCCCTTCTAGTTTTTATAAACTTCTTGAAAAGTCAGGTATAATTCTAATAGGTCTGCCTTTATATGTACTTGGTCTTTTCCTCTTGCAGCTTTTAATATTCTTTCTTTGTTTTGTATGTTTAGTGTTTTGATTATTAAATGCCTAGGGGACTTTCTTTTCTGGTCCAATCCATTTGGTTTTCTGTATGCTTCTTATATCTTTATAGGCATCTCCTTGTTTAGGTTAGGAAATTTTTCTTCTATGATTTTGTTGAACATATTTTCTTGGGCTTTAAGCTGGATTTCTTTTCCTTCCTCTATTCCTAATATTCTTAGATTTTGTCATTTCATAATATTTCAGATGTTTTGTGTCAGGAGTTTTTTAGATTTAACCTTTTTTTGACCAATGTATCCACTTATTCTATCATATCTTCAATGTCTGAGGTTCTTTCTTCTTTCTCTTATATTCATTTTGTGAAATTTGGCTTTGTAGATTCTATTCTAATTTCTAAATTTTTCATTGCCAAATTTTCCTCAGTTTGGGTGTTCTTTATTGTTCTTATTTCCACTTTAGGTCTTGAACAGTTGTATTCATTTCTTTCCATTGTTTGTTTTTGCTTTCTTGGACTTCTTTAAGGGATTTAATTATTTCCTCTTTAAGAACCTCTATCATCTTTATACAGGGGGTTCTTTAAGGTCTTTTGCTTGTGCTTCAGCTATCTTGGAATACTCAGTTCCTACACTGGTAGGGTTGCTGGGCTTTAATGGAGATATATTGCTCTGGCTGTTATAGATTATGTTCTTATGCTGATATCTAGGCATCTGGGATTGGGATGATTATAGATCTAGATACAATTTCTCATTTTTTTTTCCGCATGGGTGTTCTGTTTCCTTGGTCTTTGTTTCCTCTGTGGATTTCAGAAAAGTATGATGGCTATGTTGTATGGCAGGAAATTTTCTGTGCACCTCACAGGTGTCCACTCAGGGTTCCAGGTAAAAAAAGTTTCTGTATATTGGGAGCTGACTCTTATGAATGGCTAGGGTACTGAAATTGTTCACAGGAGGGAGGAGGGCACAGTGTTCAATCAGGATCTGCTTATTTAGTCTACTTAGAATAAGGGTAGATGGTGAAGAGAGGTCACCTCAGAAAGTCTTCTAAAGTGCTGGAGATGAAAATGGGACATTAGATCTGTTTCTTTTTTGGAGAATTTTCAGTACAGTAGCTTAGAACTTTGTATATTCTAACGATCTGTCACATATACATTCGGGAAGTTTTTTTTTTTTTCCCATTTACTAGGCTATCTATTCATTCTATTAATGGTTTTCATTACAGAGAAGAAGTATTTTAATTTCATGAGATTCCACGTTCCATTGTTTACATTTTTCCCCCAGTCACTGGAACCATATTTAGAAAGCCCTTTACTTAGCTTTAACTGTGCTCCCTACTTTATCCTCCAGTGTTTTAGAGTTTTGTGTGTAATACTGGAGTCTTTGATCCAGTTGTAACTAATTTTGTGCAGAATGAGAGATAAAGATCAAGGTTGTATCAATATCTATAGATGTTCAATTTTTTTTTTAGCATCATATGTTGAAGAGACTGTCTTCTCCAATCTGTATTTTTGGACTTCTTTGTCAAAACTTAGGTGGAGTAGGTGCATGGAGCTATGTCTGGATCTTCTCTTCCATTGATTAATTAGTCTAATTTAGTGCCAGTACATTTTTTTATTATTATTGTGGTTCTGTAGTATAACTTGAAACCATGTACTGTGATACCTATGGCAGTGTTCTTACTGTCTAGGATGGTTTGGCTGTCTTTGGTCTTTTGTATTTCCATGTGAATTTTAAGATTTTTTTATTTTTTCTGTGAAGAACTGGGTTGACAGTTTTGTGTGGATTAAAGTAACTTTGTAAGAGTAGATGTGAGCAGCAAGTAGGGCTTGAGCATGGAACCTCATTCATGATATGATTTTTGCTATCTTTCAAAGCTAAATGGACTAAGTGAATATACTATATAAGATTTATTTTCACATATTCCTATTCTCCAAGTACTTCTTTTTATTAAATCATGAATACTTTGTAATACTTGATTGTAGGTCATCAAAAATTTAATTTTTTAAAGTTGTATTATATTGCTCAGGCTACTCTTGAGTATTTAACCTTTTTTCAGCCTCTGGAGTTCTAGGGTTTCAGGAATGCAGTACCACAGCTGGCCCATTTAATTTTCATTCTACATAAATATTACATGCAAGTATTATTTAATAA
>CABHPR010154467.1:34071-49038 GCA_902168415.1 Peromyscus melanophrys | reverse complement strand
TATGTTTGACAACTACCCAACCCCACCACATCTCTCCCCGTTATGTTAGTGGGTCTGTTGTCTGTATCTTTAAGGTATTCCCCCAGAGGGACAGACATCTAGGTGACTGATACACAAACCTCAGCACTTCCTGGAAAGAAACCTGTGATCTAATCTGTGTGGACAGTGAGGCAGGCCTCCAACAGCCTCCCTGACCCCCTTGGACTGCAGACATTTCCTGACTGTCCCGGTCATCTAGCTTCCCCTAACCTGTGACTTTCTGTATCTATCATATTTGCAGATGACTGCAGACAGCCCCTGGGACAGACAAAATATCCAATTTTAAGGCAACAAGGCCAAAGACCAAAGCAAGAGCCTGTCTTTTCCCTGACAACAGTCCCTCCTCTCTTCTTTGGGCACACTGGGTCAAGTGACGCCCACCTCCCTTCTGACTCAGATAGCTGGCTTTTTTTTTCTTTCTCATACAGCACGCCTTTCTTCAGCCCAGCCATACAGCAGATTTCCATTTTCAGCTGAAGAAGAGGGGGAGGGGCCAATACTAAAGGAATCTTAAAAAAAAAAAAAATCCTCCACCTGACCCCTGTCTGAACAAATAATGAATCTCCAGCAAAAGCAGCTTGCTGATGGGTCCAGGCTGTGCCTGTGGATTTATGAGGTGACATCAGTTTGAAGAGGAGGTGCAGGGCCTGAGCTGCGGGTGACACACTCCTGGATTGTTTTAACGGGCCAGCTCCTGAAGGACACCAAATCCCTCCCCCAGCTGAGTGTTATTAAAGTGGCAAAGATGGAGAGGAACGCTTTCCCAGATAAATCAGCTTACTGGCTCTGGGCTCGATTCCCATTACCCCGCCTACTGGAAAGCACTCCCTGGGGGAAGGAAATGAAGGGCTGAGAAGTACTTGCAGGTACATGCTTAATGCCTTAAACTCTGGCTTTGTGTTAACAGCGATTCATGGGCTGGGCTTTAAAGAAATAGATGGATTCCCAATCTGACCAATTTAAATAATCCCTGGAGGAGGACTGAAGGGGAGGATTTACGTCCTTAGTAACTAAAAGGCACAGCAGAGCTTAGCCTGGAGGCTGGGTTTCTGCGCTCAGTGTCACAGAACCATTCCGAGAGAAGATCCACGTAAACCCTGGTGTAAAGAAGTTACCGGAAGAAGGAGGAAGCAGAGAGAAACAGATGAGAGCAAGAGAGGAGGGTGGCGAAGCGTCTGTCCTGGAGACAAGGGTAGATGGGAAAACAAGGCATGGAATCAGAAATTGTAGTCTTACTTTACACTTGAACTGTCGGGCTGTGTGCATACAGCCTATGGGTGTGTGATGATCATACCTAAACATGTGTGTCTCTCTGAGACAAGTATACATGTGTGTGTACTTGCATTTCCTCCAGGAAATCCAAAGGCAGAGAGATACGCTTATATTTAGCATCACACAAACATGTATTCATTAAGGAGAAAACAGGCCTCGGAGGCCAAGTGTGGGAACAAAATAACAACCCACTGTGACTGAGCAGTGTTGGAGAGCGGTGACAGCCTAGGAGTCCTTTCAGGGAAAGTGAGGGAATTTGGTTTTCTGAAGAGAACTTGTCTCTTGAGAAGGAAGAAAAATAAAGGGTCTAGTAGGTAAGTCTAGATCATCTATATGCCTTCTGCGTAAGTCAGAGAGAGGCACAGTCAATGATGCCCCAAACCAAGGAAATGTCCTGACAGCCATGCTTTCAGCCCTCCTGTCCATATAATAATAAGCTATTCAGAAGTTCCCAGAGTATGAGAACAGCAAGGGAAGGTGTCCATGCATACATAGCATGAACAAAATGTGTTGGGATAGAGAATGTACTAGAATCAGGACAATGCTTTGTCTGGTGAAATATAAATAGAAGCCATTCATTCATATATGTATTTGAAGACTAAAAGAATGAGCCGAATAATGACATCATCAAAAAGTCAAGCCTCTTGTACAGGGTTTAGCAGTACCTGGGATGTGTTGAAGGGAAATCTAGCTACGTGCATCATTTTTCAGAGGCATATTTTCCATATCAAAACTCTAGTACCTGATTGCGAGGCTTGCTCTCTGTGAAGAAGTCATGTTTGATAAATTAATTTTAGAGCATGCACTATCCTACATACCTCCTTTGGTACTTAATAAAATACTTGAAAGTTGTTGTCTTAGAAAAGTTCAAGAGTGCCGTCAGTCCATTGCTACTAACTGTGCACACCGTCTTATGCTGTGGAATTCTTGAATGTCTTCATCCTTTCCAAAAGGATGTCTCCCTTGACCAGCATCTCCTCAGCCCCAGAACTCCACCATACCTTCTCGTCCAGCTCCTGGGTCCTCACCTTGTACTCTCCTTCCATGAGATCTTTTGAAAATCTCACAGACAGATGAGGTCACACTGTGCTCGCGTCTTTGCTGAGCCTATTCACCCAGGTCATCACAATGTCAGGATTCCTTGTCGGAAGGAGAGTCCTTTTCTGAGATATATCATCTTCATTCATCTATCTGTTGACCAATACTTACACTAACACTATATAGCAGAGATGTGAATGATTCTGCAATAAGTATTGAGCATGAGAGTGCAAATGTGTTTGTGTACACACTAGTTTTATTTCCCTTAGAAACATATCTGTACATGGGATCGTGGGATCATGGGTTTTTACATTTTCAAGTATACTACATATTTTCTCCTACAGTGCCTATAGTAATATACATTCCTACACATATTCCTTTGAACAAGACTTGCTCTGTGCTAAAGTGAATGAGCATTCGCTTGATGGTCGGATTTCAGGGAACATGTTGCTGCTGTAGAAGGGATACAATGCCCCATGCAGTCCGAATGATAAACTTTTACCAGACCAGAACACTGAGGTAGGGCTTAGCTGGAGCAGACATGACCCAGGAGAAACAAGGTTGCCTACTGCATAAAAATCACCTGGGGCTCTGAATCACATGCTCGGCTCTGCCTTTCCCTTCAGTTTAAATTTTGATGGACTTTGTTGGTCACGTACCTGGAAGCGCAAGCTCCTGGAAACCTAAACAAAAGGAGGGTCAGTACTGGAGATGTAAAAGCAGACTGCATATAGTATAGTAAAGAGCATTTGCAGGCATGGGCGGGGTAAATGGAGACCGTGGCTCTCTGCAAGCCCTGATAAAATTACTTTCTGGCTGAAGGGTCTTACGAACCCCGTCTTGAGTCTAAGCAGTGCGATTTCGTGACTCCACCTCAAGCATTTTCTCTCTGAAAAATCAGTGACCCAAAAAAGCATTTGGTGATGAGAGGGGGCAGGGTCCCTGAGCTAATCTTGGAGATGGAGGCAGACACGGGGCAGCTCCGGATCGGGCTGGGGAGCCGAGGGGAGGCATGGCTGCTCTGTTTGGAGAGGGCTGTCATCAGTTGGCACGGTCCGAGCACTCAAGTCTTCTGTCAATAAGCACTTTATGGGGGAGATAAATGGATTTGGAGTTGAGGGTGGGAGGAGGGTGTCTGGGAAAGAATACAGACATTTTCTGAACCCTTCTCCCAAGCTGCTTCACCAGAGTGCTCAAGGACACAGACCATGCATTGAGGAGAGAAGGCGGCTAGACTCTGCCTCTTTCAGAAAACAAGCCACAGCATTCTGGTCGAACATTAATAGGCTATGGTGATATTTTATTTGTACTGAAATGTGATTTTATTTGTATGTTAATAAATAAAGTTGCCTGGGGGTCAGAGCTAATAGCAAGCCATAGCAGAAGCCAGGCGGTGGTGGCACACACCTTTAATCCCCGATCACATGACAGACAGATCTCTGTGTGTTCAAGGATACAGCCAGCATGGAGACACATGCCTTTAATCTCAATACCAACCATAGACGACCTGGAGGTCTGTATAGACAGACAGTAACGATTAGGTCATGTGGTTGGGTTTACAACCAATGAGAAGGCAGAACAGAAAGTCAATAAAAAGACAGATACACAGGAAGTAGGTCTCTTTCTGAGGGGAAGGACAACAGCGGCAGCGAAGGGTAAGAAAGGGTTTTTAGTATCAGCTTTTAGCTACTTCTCTGACCTCTTGGGCTTTTAACTCTGCATTTGGCTCTGTGTTTCTTATTTAATAAGACTGTCACATCTGCAATAGGCAATCTTGGAGTATCAGGTCCTGGAAAAGCTAGACTCCACACCCACAACTTAAAGGCTGTTTTTAGTCCCTCATCTGATTATAAACTCTTTGAGGACCCATTACAGTGCCCAAAAGTTTTTAGGTTCAAATCCCAACTCCACCAATTAGCCGCATATGAGGCCACAGACAAATCACTTTTCATTCCACATCCCCTCCCCTGCCCGGGTCTGAAAAAATGGAGATTATTAGTCAGGTAGTAAATGAGATAATATACATTTAATCTGGTGCCCGAAACATTCAGGCATGCAGGAAATTTGAAGAATTGTGACAGATACCGTTGGTAGCCCACCCACATCTCCATCCTCAGAGCTGCTTATGGAAAACATTTGTAACTGCACAGCCACAAGAATATGCTGAGTTCTCAGAGGCCAGAGCAGAAGTGTCTGAGACGTTATCTCCCAAGAAGCCATCCTGAGCCGGTGACAGATGGACAGTTAATGGACGGATACCCCTTGTCTGCAATAACTCTGAAGCACATTCCGTACTATGGCCAGTGTATACTCTTTTGTCTCCCAGAGTTCTACAACAACTCAACACTAGCTGCCCCCCAGTCACGGGCATCCTGGACCCCCTTTAACAGCTCGCCTGCCTTTATTGACTTACTCTTATTCTCCTGAGTGTGTTTCCAGAGATCACTTTCCAAAGACACTACTTGTACTCGGCTTCTTGTGTCAGGGACCAGATGAATCTAAACCCACGACATGGCTCGTTAGCAGTGGCTTCTTTTCCTGAACCCACCAGCATGCTTTATTTCTGTCCGTCTTTGCTTTACTTCTGTCCGTCTTCTGGTAGTCAGTGTTTACCCCAATAATGCTTCCAAGTCCACAGAAAAACTCAAACCAGAATCCAGATGCCAACAGGGCCTGCACAGGCCCCAGTGCAGAGAGGTTATTTAGTCTACCCTGGAAGACGAAGGAAGAGTTCAAAGAGTCACTCAGTGAATTATAAAAATAGAGCGAAGACTACTATTGATTGGTCACCAGACATGCCCTTCCCACTGGGGACAGATCTACTTCCTACACCTGAAACCACTCCAGATTCACTCCCCTTGACCTCAGGACTCCACACCTCCTTCCAGTTGCCTTCCCGGAGGCCTTTGCCATTACCTCATTGCCCTCTTCTCTGGTCAAGTTCTTAGGTAACCCTCTTCTATTTTCCAAATATGGAAAATATTTCACAGAGATTACGTTTTGGGTGTGCCACTTCCTCAAGACCTAGAGGTCCTCACCTGAATCGTATTAGCACATTCTTCAGATTACCCTGTGTGTGTGTGTATGGGGGGCGGGGGGGGGGGGGTGTCACTGGATGCCTGATGTAGTCATAGGGTGTGGTTTCTTGGAACAGCCAGTCAGGGAAATCTCTCTCCCCACACTTCTGCCCTGACCTTTTGCTGAACTCTACCTCTGGGATCTTGAGGTCTGACTTAAGGGGAAGATAAATTCTAGAGTCAGAGGACTGTGAACTAGTGCACACTAGAGCCGTGGGACTAACAGCAGGCAATGGTGACGCTGTTGGGTAACACTCGTGATCACTCCCTTGAGAACAGCTGGTGTCTTTGGTGTTCGAAGTGCCTGTCCTTCCTTGGGAGAGATTCTCAAAGTTTGACCCATGAACCTCCTGTATTAAAACATCTCTCTCTCTCTCTCTCTGTCTCTTTCTGTGTCTCTGTTATTCTCTCTCTTCTCTCTGTCTCTGAGTCTGTCTCTGTTTCTGTCTCTGTCTCTCTGTCTCTGTTACTCTCTGTCTCCGAGTCTGTCTCTGTTTCTGTCTCTGTCTCTCTCTCTCTCTGTGTTGATGTATGTATAGGTCTATGCGTCCATGTGGAAGCTGGAAAATCTTGGGAATATTTCCTCAGGTTCTCTATCCACCTTTTTCTTTTTTTTTCCAGCCTTTTGCTGGCCTGGAACTTGCCCAGGGATCCTCTTGTTTCTCCTTCCCCAGCACTGAGATTACAAGTACATTCCACAACGCCCAGCTTGCTTGCTTGCTTTGTTTAATTATCTATCCATTTATTTATTGTCAGTTCTGAGGATTGAACTCTGGTCTCCGTGCTTCCAAGGCAAGCACTGCCTCTACTAAGCTGTTTTCCCCAAGCCTTAAAAGGGCTCCAGATACTGCCTGAAATGTAGACTTCTAGCCCAGCTCAAGCACGTGAAGTCAGAACTGATTGTGACGATATCCCAGTCTCTTTTAACAAGCTCTCTGGGTAACAAGGTGACAAACGATCACGTTGGTGGCACCATGTGCAGGAAGCCCTGGAGTCCTGGGACAGCTGATTGCCCTGTGGATGCACCTTATGCACAGTAAACTTTACAGCATTCTCCTCAACAGTATGGCACCCTGACACACACAACTTTTACTTGAAAGAGTCTCTGAGCCTCTGAGATAACTTGGAGCCAAAGCAACACTAGATGGGAAGCTTCCTCAGATATAATCTTCGTGAGTCTTCTGTGGGGCTTAGTGTTGGGGGAAGCCACACTGTCTTGTGACTTGACTTTTTCGTTCTTTTGAAACTTATGTGCAAGTTCAACTTGGTCCTGCCTTCATACTCCACAATTTCATCTACAAGGCCTTGCCCTGGATTTAGATGGTAATTTGTTCTCAATTCCTCCACATGGTACACCCAGAAGACAAACATTACAGGGTGATCATTATATACTCTTGAATTGATTTGAATCCTTGCAAAGTAAATAGCATGTTGCCCTGTGTATTGTAATTTCAGCAAATTGTATTTGTCTATAGAGCTCATCCAACCCTTACTCTGCTGTTGAGTATTGCATTTAATGCTGTGTGGTCCTTAATTTTGTTGTTGTTTGTGGTAGGCAGATGAAAGATGGCTCCCAGTGATGGCAGACTCTTAGTCTTCGTGTCCTTGTGCAGGTACTGATCATGGGCTAGACCTAATGACTTGCTCCTGGTGGACGAAATGCTGCTGCTGCTGCTTTGTGATGAGATGTTGTTTTTGATTAGATCCCCAAACTGTGACTTTCTCTTTTGCTCTCTCATGTGCTGACTCTCATGGAAGCCAGCTGAGTGTTTGCAAGTTGCCTTATGGGAAACCTAGTATCAAGGACCAGAGAAAGGCTGCCAGGCAACAGCCAGAAAGGAACTGAGGCCTGCTACCCTGGATCAGAAAGGAACTGAATCATGCCAACAGTGTTGTGGCTGAATTTGGAAACAAATCCTCCCCTAGCCCAGTTGAGATTTGAGATAAGCGTGGCTTTTGCCAAAGCTTGATTACAGCGTTGTAGAAGACCTTGAGCCAAGGAGTCAGCTAAATCATACTGGTTGATAAAATAAGTGTTTGTTGAATTGAGAGGTGAATTTGATGTACTTGGTTTCACAGCCCTAGATAACAAATATGCTTTTAATCATTGTATCACCCCCAGGGTGTACCTCTACCACATTTCCCTTGCTTACCTCCTACAACACATCTAACTCTGACTACCACAAATGTTGCAAACACCTTGAGTTAAAACCCACTTCTGGGTCTATGTAGACAGTTCCTTGGTATGTTTATGCTCAGTGAACTGCTGGGAAAACTGGGGAAGCACTCAAAATCCAGGTGCTGAAGAAACTATGAGTCTTGCAACTTTTAAAAGCAGGCAATTTCCCCAGAGACATTCTTTAAAGATAGACAGTCTCTGAAGGGAAGGAAAGGCTATCTGATCGATGGGTGTTTTCCACGGTAGATTAAGGAATATTAAGGCTAATCAACAAGATTATTTGAAGGTTTGGTGTCTTTCCTTTAGAAAATACTCCAGTTTTTCATTCTTCTTACCCAAGCTTCAGGCATGAGGAGCTAGGAGCCTGGGGAGGCAAGCCCTTTTGAAGCTGAGTGGAGACATCCATAACTATTTGAATAATGTCTCTCTGTTTGGATTTATTAAATGGCCTCAAGTTCCTGGGAATGAACGTGTGCAGAGACCCTGCATCCATGAGAAGACCTGTCATGTTATTTTTTACAGTAGGCCGAGATATATTTGGAAGTCACTGGACTGTGGCCGTCTTACATCAAAAGGCATTTCATAACAGGACACCACCATGCCCCATTTACAGTAATAGCATGCACGGCTCTGGCTGGGCTGCTGAGGGCAAATAAAATGTGTTCTCGTAACATAAACAGCCTCACCTTCCCTCTGAGGACTGAAGGGCCATGAAAGATTTATTCGTGTGGGCTTTTGGAATATGAGGACACGTGCAAAAACATGTTAAACGTACATTGAAGCACACAGGCAGCCGGGGAGACTAGCAAGTACAGAAGAGTGATTGTCCTAAATAAAATCTAAATTCTAGAGTCTTCTGCTAGATAATATTGGTGAAGAGAATATCAGAGGCACAAAACACATTAGAAGTCTTCCGAGTTTAGGCACCTCATTATTTTTTGCTTTGGTCCCCAGTGATTTTTTGGAAAGGTAAACTGAATGTAAAATCACAATTCTTCATCTTAAATGCCCTGACATATAGTTCCATGGTATTACATATATTCATAATTTTGTGCAGCTATCATTACCATCCATCTCTATCATTGTCTTGTTGTAAAACTAAAAATCTATACTCGTTAAACAGTTAACCTCCTACCCCGCATCAACCCCAGCCCCTGGCAGCCCCCACATAACTTTCTAACTCTATGACTGTGACTATCCTATGCATAAGGGCTCATCTTGGTTGCCAACTTGACATATCTGGGAAGAGGACAGCTATCAGAGGATGTCTCCATCAATTTAGCATCCGTTGACATGTCTATGGGGGCATGTTCTTGTCTGCATATTGACATATGGGTGGAGCCAGCCAACACGGGGGGGGGGGGGGGGGAGCCAGGCAGGGGGGGTTGGTTGTATAAGATAGGCAACTGGTGGTGAGCTCAGAAGCAAGACAGTGAGCAGGCAGCACATCCCCATGGTCTCCACTTCAAGTTCTTGCTTTGCTTCCCTGGACACTGGACTATAACCTGTATGATGCTTTTGGTCATGGTGTTTATTGTAACAGGAAGCAAACAAAGATCATGTGTGTGTCAAATAAATAGAGCTTTTACAATATTTGTCTTTCTTTAACTGGATAGTTTCATGCAACAAAATGCCCTCAGGTGACTGACATCAGAATTTCCTGTCTGTGGCTGAACGATACTTCGTTGTGTGTATCTACCACAGTGTGTTTATCTGCCCAAATGTGGAAGAATGCCCGCCTTGATCTTATGAGCTATGCTGTGATGAACACAGAATACAGGTACATTTTCAAAATTCTGTGCTTAGTTTTTGACCAATATCCATGCAGGAATAGAGTTGCTAATTTTCTTTGTAATTTTTTGAGGTGCCACCATACAGTCTTCCACAGAAGTCATGCCATTTTGTATTCCCATCCACATTATACAAGGTCTGTACCTCATCTGTGTCCCAGCAACATTTCTTCTGTTTTCTGTTGTTAGTTTGTATGAGGGCCATGCTGGCCAGGGTGAAGCGGTACTTCCTGGTAGTTGTGACTTGCACTTCCTTAGTGCAGGATGGTGTTAACCATCTCTCCCTGCGTTTGCTGGCTATTTGTATGTCTTCTTTGGGGAAATTTCTGTTCAAGATGGTTTGCCCATTTTCAAGCTGAGTTATTTTTTTTTTTTTTTTGATGTTGAGTTGTAAGCCGTCTCTGTATGTGCTAGATTTGGGCCCTCCTCAGAGGGATAATTTGCAAATATTTTCTTCCATTCTGTGGGCTGATGCTTTACTTTGCTGATTTTTTTTTATTATGTAGTTTTAAATTTTTTTCATTAAGTCCAATTTGTCTGCTTTTTCTTTTCTTACCAACACTTTTGGTGCTGTACTCAAGTCATTGCCAAATCCAACATTATGAATCTTGTGGCCTAATTTCTTTTAAAGCATTTTACACTTTTAGGTCACATAAGTTTTTAATGCATACTGAATTACTCTTTTTGCATGCCAGAGTAGATCAGGGTCTAGCTTCATTCTTTTGCATGCAGATATTCAGTTTCTCCAGCATTATCTCTTTAAGTGGCAACCATTTCATTTCCTAAATGAAGGAGCTAAGGTGACGCAGAAAAGACACATCGAATCTGAACCTCTGGCCCCTGGTCATTGCTGTCCTTAGACACTGACAATCAACACAAATTTAAATTGTGCAGAAAGCAAAAACAACGTATTTTCTTATGATGTAATTGAAAACAAGAGTGTGCCTCTGAGGCTGGCAGGGCACTTGATGGCTTCACAATATGTCCACAAGTTCTCTGGAATTCTTCCCTGGAAACTTAGAGCGTAGTTCTCCCATGAGATGTGAGCTAGACTCGGTAACTGGACACCTAAAGACTAGTATGTGGCAGAAATGGCGTTTTGTGGCTTCTGAGGTGAGGCAGGCCTTAAAAGGCATTGTGGTTTCTAGCTTGGTGTCTCTCTTTTTTGTGTATGCAGGCATGTGGGTGTGTGTTTGTGCACACGCACATTTGCATGCAGGTGTGCATGCACTTTGGTGTGTATGTACATGTGGGCCAGAAAATAACTTTGGATGTTTCTCATTAGGAGCCTTCTTCCTTTTTATTTTATTTTATTTTATTTTATTTTATTTTATTTTATTTTATTTTTGAGATAGTCTCTCCATGGGGCCTAGAACTTACTGATCAGGCCAGTCTGGCTGGCCAGTTACCTCTAGAGATTTGTCAGTCTCTGCCTCTCCAGTGCTGAGACGGCAAGCATGTGCCACCATGCCCAGTTCCATTACACAGTTTCGGGTCCACGTGCTTGGTGACAAGTGCTTTCTGAGCTGTCCGCCAGCCTCACTGCGTCTCTCTTGATGACTTCTTCAGGGGGTGTCAGCTGCCAGTCTGACGCTTGGTCTTCTTGAGCAGTCAGCTTCCTGCCCATGTCCATCTCAGTGGAAGCCTGTCTCCCTGACATTGGCTAGCCTTCTGGAGGCCACAGCCCTAGCCAACATCTTCACTGCTAGATCGTGAGAGACCCTGAGCAAGAATCACCCACCTGAATTACTGTCCCATTTCTGTCCTGATCCACAGACACTGATGTAAGAAGAGTCTATTGGGATTAAAGGAGTGTGCCACCACTGCCCAGACAGGACATTCTTTTTACCAAGACCTCAGAACACACATCTAGTTGCCTGTATGTGGTCTGTAGCTGATGTTCATAGGCTACGCCACCAGCCCACCCTGTGAGAACAGCCTACAGGAAAATGTCCCTTTTCAAGGCCTGATGTTGGAGCCATGGGGAAACATTCCAACTCAAGGCTATATTAAAACAGGCACCAGACCTGGGTCCTAGCTCTGGCTCCATCCAGGTTTGGATGTGTCATTATTGGCCCGATTCATTTTCCTTTGAAGGTCTCTGTTCACTAAGTACTTTCAGCTGGGAGTCTCATCAGCAACATTAAACAGAAAAAAAAAAAATACCAAGCAAGTATAAGATAGAAGCCTGCCTGTGGAGCTGTGAGAAAATACTGCTATTCAGAGGACTCAAATTTCAGTCAGATACCTGCCGATGGACTGTCTCAGCTTTGCCACTGACTGGCCCAATAATCTTGATGAATCACCTTATTCTGGTCAACTTCTGCCCCTGCTTCTGTAAGTAATAGCAATTATAGCAATTAACATTTATCTGTTGACTACATTTAAAACATTAGATAAAGTTGAATGCATTGTCTTTAACACAGCTCTGGAATAGAGGGACTATTATTAACCATGCTTACAGGTGAAGGAGGCTGAGAGCTAGTGAGTGATGAATCCAGGATTCAAACCCAAACCCTTGACTACAGCTGCTGTGGTAACTCTGAGTCAGTTTCAGTTTGAATTGGAATTATGGGTGCTAGGATTCAGATGAGATCCTGAAATGATCACATGAAATGTGGACTATGTAGAGACTAAATGGGGGCAGGTGTTTAAACCAAGAACAACAGAAATTGTTCATAAAGTTGGCGTTAGGACACATTCATTTGCTTCTAGAATCTAGGGACCATTGGTTCTAGAGAAAAGGAAAGGTCTGGTCTCTCTTTGATAGCAGCCACTATAATGAGAGGTGGGGTTGCAAGAGAGCCAGGCAAGGGTATAGGGACTGAGATATCAGCATGCACACTATCTGCAGAACTGGTGCCAGAAGGTTCTGCAGTGATTGACAAGGATGCATCACCATGGATATCAACAACCTTGGCACAGGACTCCACCCCAACAGCAACTGAATTCTCACACAGACATCAGTAACAGAGCCATTCATTAGCCTTACTAAGTCAGGCAGGAAAATATGAAGATCCCAGATGTTACACGAGTTTGCAGAGTGCACACACGTTAGTCAGCTTCCCGGCACTGTGACGAAACACCAAAGGTAAGGAACTTAGAAAAAGGCGAAGCTCCTTTGGGCTCATGGCTTCAAAGCTTTCAGTCTGTGGTCATTTGGCATTGTTAGGTGTGAGCCTATGATGAGGCGGAGTTACCTAGTGTGGGAGCAGTTTACATGCTAGGGCAGAGGCTACCCCAACGGAATGGGATAGAGGCCTAGGGACCAATGTCCTCTTCTCTGTCACTCTCCCAATCACTCAACAGCAGTTCCACTAGGACCTACCCCCTTGTTGCCACAACCTCCTCATAGGAATTGCGACCTGTTAGCACATGGGCTTCAGGGGACATTTAAGACCCAAATCTTGAAGGCTAATGGTGAGACATCAAGGGAGACAGAGAACTAAATTGCTCGGGCGGGCAGGGGGGAGGGGGATTTGAGGGCAAGCTTAAATTCCTACAGAACAGCAGTGCATGTTCCTATTTTCGTCCTCAGGCTTGGGGTTCTAGTGATGAAATGAGAGTGCTATTCTGCCGTGCCCTGTAAAGATCTTTGCTTTGTCTCATGACCCCGAGAATACAGAACATCAGAGTCAATGGACCAAAGCACTCCAGTTGACTGGGTGTGGAGGCGCGCTTGCGTGTAGTCCTAGCTCTCAGTCGGTGAAGGGAGAAGGACCAGCATTTTAAGGTCAGATGCCTGGGTAACCTGAAAAGCTGTCTAAATGATGACAATAAAAAGTATCATAGGCTGGCAGAGCAGTCTCTCTCTCTCTCTCTCTCTCTCTCTCTCTCTCTCTCTCTCTCTCTGTGTGTGTGTGTGTGTGTGTGTGTGTGTGTGTATGTGTGTGTGTGTGTGTAAAGATTCCCTAATGCCAATGTGTTGCCCCAGGACTGATATTAAACTATGGAAATCTCTGTTCCTTGGTCCCTGCACTGCTTGGTGAGAAAAGTGCATGATCTTTCTGACTGGCCTTGGGGATTTACAGAGAAAGATGTCTGGCCTGGACAGACTTGTTGGCTAGTGACTTCTGGGAAGCTAAACTCCTTTTGGGAAGAGAGTTTGCAGCTGTCTTACTGAGGTGAGTACTGGAAAGGTGAGCATGAGAGGCGGTGATGTGAAGATCCTGTTCCCCTCCCTGGAGGAAGGGCCTGGGGTGAACCATTAGTCCGTCTGTTGTTTGCTTTCATCCTCAAAGGATGGAGAGAGAAGGAAAGGAGAAAAGAGATACAAGAAAACCTTGTTCTGGAGGCCTTGGAGAGGAAGGTAAGGTAAAGAAGGGTGGGTGTGAGCAGTGTGGAAGTTTCCGGGCAGCTAACCAATCTGTTAGCTGACCCTACTCCATCCCAAAACTCTATCACCATATTTCCTTGTGCATAGCTGCTCTCATCCCAAGTCTTTGGCAGTTTCCTGCTCACAAGAGCGGTCAGAACAGCCCAGACTGAAGCACCAGAACTACAGCTTTCTTCCAGAGGTCAAAGGGTCATTTGCACAGCAGTCAGACCACCTACGGTGGCAGTACACAGATGTCACGACCTCTAGCTCTTAGGCGTCCAGTCAGTTTGCTTTTGACTCTGGTGAGCCCATTCTTTAATCTCAGCTGTACCAAGCTGCCTCCTCTCCTTTTCCACCCAGCCTCCAACCTCCTCTAGGATGCCTTCTTGATGATCTCCATGGAAACTGCACATTCCTTCTCCCTGCCTCAATAAAGGATGGAAGCACTGTGAGGACACTGCTCATTCCTGCTACAGGAATGGTCCCTGCCCTCCTCCAGGCAGTGGTAAAGACTGAGAGATGCCAGTTGAAGCAGGCTTGTGACTTATTTGCTGGAAATCAACCTCTTAACTGGAGACCCCTGGGGTTCATAGTAGTCACAGGACACCAAACTTGAAGCTTCCTGGAGATTACCAGTAGGGTGGGATTTGCTGCATTCCCTCAAGGGCTGATTGCCCAGGTGGGTTCCAGCCATGATTTCCCTGGGTCTGGAAAGGAGACCAGGTAAAAACGCTTTGGATTTCTCAGCGGCTGCCAGCAGTGTGCATCTTGATGACTGCAAAGGTTCTGTTAGTATCTATTTTCCAGTGTCCTCTCTCCTGGAAACAAGGCTGCCTCTCCTTCCCCCTTCACAGTGCTGGGATTATTTGGGGGTATGCCAGGCCAGCACTCTACCAACTGAGCTATGAGCCCAGCCCCTGTATAAAGTTTTTAAACCACAGTCAGTTGTTTTATTTGATGTCAAAAGAAACCAAAGGTCAAAAAAGTTGCATGAAAATGACCAAGGTCATGTATCCAGCGGTGGCCCAGAACGTGAAGAACCTCTGGCCTGTATTGTGTCCACAGTAAAGAAGGTCAGAGTAAGACACAAGAAACTCTAGATATGGCGTGGCAGGGGGTAGGGGGAACACAACATGACACAGACCATAAAAGTGTAGTTTTTGAAAGAGAAGCTTGCAAATTTTACTAAAACTTCCCCACTAAATATTTTTATTGTAAAATGCTGCAAAAGTTCACTAGAGATTACCTTTTCTC
>CABHPR010154467.1:12589-28858 GCA_902168415.1 Peromyscus melanophrys | reverse complement strand
ATTATGCTGGTCTTGTTTAGGCAACCATACTGTTGAGATCTCATGGGTACATTTTCCCTGTTGTATCTACAGAACACCATCTAGCAGTAAGAATTTTTTAAAAATATATTTATTTTACTTTATAATAAATATATACATATTTATATTTTATGTCTTTTATATGAATGCATGTCTGTGTACCACATGCATGCTTGGTACCTGAGAGCTAGAACAGGCCATAGGTCTCCTGGAACTGAAGTTATAGAGGGTTGTATGCAACCATATGCATGCTAGGAAATAAACCCCAGTCCTCTGCAAGAGCAAACAGTGTTCTTAAGCATTGAGCCATCTCTACAGTCTAAGGCACTTTCTTAAAAGTAAACCTTTCTTTAGAATAGTTGCAGATTGGTAGAAAAGTTGCAATGATAATATAAAGAGTTTCTACGATCTCCTTCCCTCAGCCTCCTTTACTAACACCTTATTAAGGTGTGTAACAATTAATGAAATAATATTTATACATTATCATGCATGAAACTCATTCAGAATTGCTTAGTTGTTTTTTTCTGTTGTTGGATACTATCTAGACTAACACATTAAATTTCATTGTTGTGTCACCTTATGTTTCTATTGTCTAGAATTTCTCACCTTCCAGTGTTTCTTGATCTTGGCAGTTTGAAGAGTATTGGCCAGGCATAAAATTAATCTCATCTTGTCTTTCAAATATGATTTCTCAGAAAATTTTTTCTCATTTCAGATTAGAGTTCAAGGTTTTTTAACCAAAGAGATGAAAGACCTCTACCAGGAAAAAAA
Source organism: Peromyscus melanophrys (assembly GCA_902168415.1). NCBI lineage: Eukaryota > Metazoa > Chordata > Mammalia > Rodentia > Cricetidae > Peromyscus > Peromyscus melanophrys. Next base: position 28,069 of record CABHPR010154467.1, on the reverse strand, counting down.
TTAAGACAATGAAAGAAACTAAGACTCACACTAGAAGAATATAAAGAACGCCCATCCATGCTCATAGAGCGGCAGGATTAAACGGTGCAAATAACTATATCATCAAAAGCACTCTAAAATTCAAAACAATCCCAGTCAAAATTCCAGTGATATTCTTCACAGAACTGGGAAAAAACAACCCTAAAATTCATTTAGAAACACAAAAGACCTGAATAGCCAAAGAAATCCTAAGAAAAATGAATAATACCAGAGGCTTCACAATACTATATGACAAACTCAACTCTACAACAGAACCATAGTGGAAAAATAAACAAACAAACATCCAGGCCATTTAATGATGATAGAGAAGTCCTAGGTGTAAACCCACACAGCTACAGCCACCTAATTTTGTGTCAAAAATATACATTAGGGAAAAGATAGCCCCTTTAAACACTGGTGCTTAGAAAAGATAACCACATGTTGAAGGATGAAATTAGTATCAACATCTCTCATCCTGCTCACAATAAAAGCAACTCAAAATGGATCAAATGCTTTCATATAGGATCTAAAAGGCTGAAAATACAGGGAAAACCCTTGAAGATACTGGTTCAGGTAAGAACTTTCTGAAATGGACTTCAATAACATAGTAAATAACCCTAAGAATTAGTCAATGAAATTCCATGAAGTTCAAAGTCTTCTTCATAGCAAAGGAAACAATGACCAGAGCAAAGAGGCAGCTGCAGCATGGGAGGAAATCTTGTTAACTGTACTTCAGACAGAAGCTAGCATCCAGAATATACAGAGAACTTTAAAAAAATCAATTAAAAAACCCAGCTATTCTAATCAGTCGATGGGCTCATGAACTAAATAGACAGCTCCTGAAAAAGGAAGGGAGACAAAACTACTTTTTTTTTAATGTCCTTAGCCATTAGAAAAATGCAAATTGAGAGTTCCTTGAGAGTCCATCTCATCCCAGTCGGAATGACTGTCATTGGGAAAGCAAATGACAGCAAATGCTGGTGAAAAGATGGGGGAAAGTAACCTGTGTTCACTGCCAATGGGATGTAAACAGGTACAGTCATCATGGAAATCAGTGTGGAAATTTCTAGAAAAATTTAAAATAGAATTAGCATAAAACTCGCATATACCACTCCTCGGCCACAGAGATGCTTGCATACTCATGTTAATTGCCATTCCAATCACAATACGAGAAAGTTCAATCAGTCTAGAAGTTCATCAGCAAATGAATGGATAATAAAAAGTGGTGCACATACACAATGGAACATCATTCCATGGTAAAAAGAAAAGAATTATTCATAGGAAAATGGATGAATCCGAAAATTACATTAAGCCCAGACTCAAAAAGACAAGGACTGCAAGTTTTCTCTCATATGTGGACCCTAGCTTTTAATTTTTCATGTGTGTGTATGTATTTATGAGTTGTTCATGTGTGTGCATGCGCTTGTGTGTATTTGTAAGTATGCCTGTATAGATCATAAAATTTAAAAGGGACTACATATGAGGGGTTAGGGGGAAAGGGGTCTTAAGTGGGAAGAGACCAAAGAGGGATTACCTGTGATATGAAGGTAAAAACAGGGCTTTTAGGGGAGATAGGGGACCAGAAGGAGAGGGCAGGGGAACGGGAGAGGATCCGTTAGAAGAAGGTGTATATGAAAAGGCCGTAATGAAATCTATTTTGCATGCTAGTTTTTAAAACGAGTTTAAAAAATAGGAGAAAAAAGACTATGGTTCCTGGTTTTGCATGTACTACCAGAGATAAGATGTCATTTTCACAACTGTGAAAATGACTGACAGCTTCTAGATAAGCTTTGCCTATCTGTGAATTTACTTCTTATTTCTCTTTGCATATGAATATGAAAGTCACTAGGTACAGTCATATACCGCATCATTAAATGGTTTAGTTTTATGTGAGTGTTAAAGATGAGAAATGGTCTAATGTTTGGAAGGCCTAGGAGGTAAGTGCTGAAGAGACCCCCACCCCCAGCACCACCACCATCAGCTGTCACTCTTTCTGACTTCTAGCAGGTCAGAGAATTCTAGTGGGTGTCATAGGAGCTCCCCACCCACAGCCTTCCTGTGGCTCCTCCCTGTGAGCTCACTTTCTGTTCAGTGACTGCCTAGGAAGGAAGTCAGGACCAGGTCAGGTCCCATCCCTCCATCATAACCGCAGGATGTTGGGGCTGTACATCACCGTAGACGTCATCTGTTGCAAAGTCCCCATTTTACAGTGGGAGGCATGAGATGTCCAAGGTCACACAGCTGGTGAGAGCCAACGCCTGTGCCAAAGTCCATGCCCTTCACTTTTCAGTCTGGGCACTCTCCGTGGTGTCTGCCTCTGCTTAGAGTCCGGCACCTGCCTTCAGTGAAAACCTGGAAATTTCACTTAAACAGAGCTCCAGCTAATCTCAAGGAGAGTGAGTCTAACCGGGATGAAGCTTTCCCGCCTTGAAAGAGAGCATTAACCCAATGGGACACGTCACTGCTGTGGAACTGGGGACAATCACGGAAGGTGTTGTCGTGTTAGTAAACGTCAAAGTTGCATCTGCCTGCCACACACAGTAGGACAGCAGAGCAATGCTAATTATTTAAAGGACATCTGAACATTTTACTAATTACAAAACCAATAGCAGTGTCCGCTCTTGGGAATTTTCATTTCTTTTTCACTGAAAGATAGAAGCGGTCAAGTGGACAGGGTTGTTCTCTGAGATACTTGAATCTTACCTCCCTGCTCCTGGGTAACCACAAACCACATACCACGACCTCTCCTCTTGTTTGGTCACACCTGCCTCATCCTTTTCTATTTTCTCCTTCCTGCTTCTTTCTTTACCATCTCCTATGTGGTCCCTTTCCCTCCCAGAGCCTCTGTGCTGCCTTTATTTGTATAACGAAGAGACTACACCAGAAAACTCATGAGTTCCTCTTTTTGTCTGGAGATTTTTTTTTTTAATTATTTCTCCGGTAACAAACCAGCTCTAGTCAGAGTGGCCTGAGAGCCTGATGGTCTTTTGCTTGAAGATATATTTAAATAGGTGCACTTTTTTACAAAAATGTAGTAAGCTCCTGTACCAGTTTATTTCATGTCAACTTGTTATGAACTGGAGTCATTTGGGAAGATGGAATCTTAATTGAGAAGAAGCCTCCATCAGATTGGGCTGTAAGCAAGACTGTGGTACATTTTTTTGACTACTGATTGATGCGAGAGGGCCCAGCCCTCTGTGTGTGGTGCCACATCTGGACAGGTGGTCCTAGAACGTATAAGAAAGGTAGCTGAATTTGAACCTTGGGAGTAGGGCAGTAAGTAGCATCTACCCATGGTTTCTGCTTCAGTTCCTGCCTCCAGATTCCTACCTTGAGTTCCTGCCCTGACTTCCCTTCATGTTGGACTATAAGCTATAAAATGTAATAAACCTTTTCCTCCCCAGGTTGCTTTTGGTCATGGTGTTTCATCATAGCAACAGGAGACAAAACAGCACTGTTCACCAGCTGGTTTTGTCCAGGCTGCAGCTAAATCCCTAGAAGGGTCCAACTCCTCAAACGAGGACCAACATCAACTGTAAAAGTCATCTAGAAGAGTGGAGTCGCCAGGGACCTCGAAATCACATCGCAATTATACCTGATGTTAAGTGCAAATAACGTTGTTGTTAAAATGCTAGTCTGTTTTTAATAGTTGGTATAGTCACTGTCCCAAGGATCCTGTGTCAACCTATTAGGAACTTTTCTCATTCACCTCATTTGTGTGTGTGTGTGTGTGTGTGTGTGTGTGTGTGTGAGAGAGAGAGAGAGAGAGAGAGAGAGAGAGAGAGAGAGATCCTCCACCCTGAACAGTATGAGATGATACAGCACCCAACCCTGAATAATTGAGACCAAGAGCAATTTATTAGTCACCTATGGCTTCTGACCATGGGAAGAGGACCCACACCTTTCGGGACCACGTGAGGGTTGCACTTGGGAATAGAGTGAGTGAGTGGGAGCTGTGTGAGGCAGACTTCACAGAAAGAAGAAGACGGTGTGCCCCCTCGCTCCCACAGAAAGAAGTAAATGGTCTGTTTGAACGTGTGGTGGGCTGGCAAGGAACTGGTGTCCATCGGTTGAAACCTAGGGGATTCCCAGTTAAGAAACTAACTGTGTAGAGGGAGCTTTTACCACCAGCTGGGGAGTAAATCTAGCAGAATACTGCGAAGCTTGAAGGGGCCCATTGATGCTCAAAGAAGTCAAAGCAAGACAGGAAATCATGGGTCTTACAACAAAACTCTCCACCTCCTTCACGATCTAATCCCTAACTGGAGTCAGGAGCTTCCCATAGTCAGCAACAAAAGTCTGAGTGACTTCTGGAACAGGGCATCCAGGCTCCAGTGACCATTATATGGGGGCAGAACCTAGACTTGGTTAGTTGTTAACTGCTTTGACTATCATCCTGGCCATAACCATTGATAGAGCATCACAGGGTACTTTGACAGAGTCATTTTCTCTCTTGCTTTCCCAAAGGCTCCTGGGATGCTCATTCTGCCTGTTCACTGTATAATTACTTGGCCTAAAGAATCTCTTCCCGCCTTTACTCAAAACTTAGCTCACCCAGTGGAAGCTAGGAAGCAAGTGAATGCACTAATATGTTACCCCATGGTGTTACTTTTACACTTCCCATTTGCAGAGAGGCATGTGTTTTAAGAATAGGCTCAGCTTTTGTTTAAAGGAAAGAATTGGTGAAGTGTCATCCACAGGCCAAAGTCACCATCCCTCTGTCTATTCACAGTTCCAAGCAAAGAATGGTATTCAAGTTTTTGAATGCTAAAAGATCGCAAGCAACATGTATGTGATGGACACTATATATAAAGACTAAAGTATCTATCATACAGCCCTTTATTGAAAAAGTTTTCTGAACCCTGACTTGAAGTTAAGATGGTAAAAAATATCAGAGCATTCCCAATAGGTTAGGGTTTATGGAATACGGGTTCTCAACTGGCTGAGGGTGAAATGCTAAATCAGAAGGAAGAATATATTAAATGTAGTGTAACAGCTAACTTTGTCAACTTTGTGCAGTCTAGAATCACCTAGGGAGAGAGTTTCAATGAGGGGTTGTCTATATTGGGTTGGCCTGTGGGCATGCCTGTGAGAATTGTCTTAATTAAGTTAATTAATGGAGGAAGAGCCCACTGCAGGTGGCACCATCCCCTAGACAGGATTCCTGAAGAGGGAACTAGAGCTTACCACAAGAAAGCAAGCATGTATGGGTATTCATTTCTCTTTGCTTCCAGTTGTAGATGTGACATGACTTGCTGTTTCAAATTCCTCTCATCTTATCTTCGCTGTTACCACGGACTGTAAGTGTTAGCTCTGAACTAAAATAAGTCCTCTCTCCTCTAAGTTGTCTTTTGTTAGGATATTTTAATCACAGCAGAAATGAAACTAGCAAAGCTAGAGTAGAAAGTTGAAACCAATAAAACAAAGAGGGTTGTTGGCAGCCGGTGGCCAGAATCCAAAGCCGGAAAAACATAAGGAATCAACAGTAGGTTAGAGCAGGAGGGGGGACCCTGGAAGAGTTGCCAAATGCCCCTCTGGTGAGTGTCATTTTCTTTAGAAGCCTGTGAGAGACACAAGCAGATGCAGGTGGGATTCACAACAGTAAAGGAAAAATCTCGGAAATCAGACCTCCTCAAGGACATAACTCTGACCCCTTCTACTCTCATATGCTTATGGAAAGAAGAAGAGTGGAAAGTTTGGCTGATGTCTTCAAATCAAAGATTGTTTTCACTGAATGTTAAATACCAGTGAAATTGTCGGAGGATGTGATGTGGGACTGAGATAAAGAAAACAGGTTACAGCCATGAAGGAGCAAGGAGGTTGGATGGCAAAAGTGAGTTTCTGGAGGCCTGGAGTTTCCCTAGAACCACCCACCAGAAAGTGACATACCCACAAGCAAGATCTTCCTGGCATCTGGGACTCCATCATGGCACTTCCGCCCTCATGGAACCCTGACACAGAGTGCTGGGCAGCCAGCTCCTGCCAAGTTTCATGGCCTGGCATTTCCACTACGTGCTCACATGCATCTTTGTTTCAGAGGAAGGACTGGAGGGTGGGGTGTTCTGGTCTGGGACACAGTGGGTGGTAAGAGTTTCCAAGAAGTTAGAGACAGGCTGATTGGCTCAGTTGCTTAGGGCATGCTATCAACAAGGCCAGGTCATACCCCAGTTTCCTACCGCACCCAACCAGCAGTCTCCGTTCTGGGGTCACAAATTGCAGTCCTCATCAGAAAATGGGGGCGGGGGAGAGTGTAATGGTTAACTCTTTACAAACCTACCTCCTCTGATGAAAACAGAATTTGGCCGATGGAGGGAGGTCTCTTGACGTTATATTGTATATCATTGCTCACTTATTTGGTGCATGAACACACAGAGCACATAATGGAATCTACATCCATTAGTTTGGGCTGATCACAAACTACCTCAAAAATGGAAGGCATAAATAGCAACCACTCATGTAAACCTTGACTGAGCAGTTCAGATATAGGCTAGCTCAGCTGATCTTTACCAAGTTTCCACAAGCATCTTTAATTGGCTGGTGGATCAGCAGATGGTTAGAGGGTCTATGATGGTCCCACTTCACTGTCTGTCTAACACTGAGCTGCCAGTCGGGGCAATAGGGAACACAGGACTCGTGTCTCTAATTCTCCAACAGATTATCCTGCATTCATTTGAAAGACTGATGGCAGAGGACACAGGACATCAAGAGGGGGAAATATATGCACAGTAGTTCATTGTAAACATTTTAAGAACATTTTTATTCAGGGATACACAGGTGTCCTGGTGCATATGTAGAGGACAGAGCACAACTTGCAGGAGTCAGTTCTCTCCATGCCGTGGATCCTGGAGATCAAACTCGAGTTGCCGGGCGTGGCAGCAGGTACAGGTGCCTTTACCTGCTGAGTCCGATATTGGTCCCTGTATTGGCCTCTTATGTCACCAGAATAAAGCTGAGGAAAAGACTCAGTTGCTAAAGCGATTGCCACACGAGCCTGAAGACCCATGTTGAGATCCCTGGCAAGTATGTAAAAGGCTGGGTGCGGGGGGCACATGCTTGTAATCCCAGCACTGGGTAGACAAAGACAGAAGTGTCTCTAGCTCCCATTGACCAGCTGATCCTGATCTGTCAGTGAGCTGCAGGTTGAGTAAGAGACTTTGCTTCAAACAACAAGGTGGAAAACAATATAGGAATATGTCCAACGATGACCTCTGTCCCTTTCAAATGCACGCACATGCGCACGCGCACACACACACACACACACACACACACACACACATTTAAAAAGCTATCAAAACGCTGGCTTTGATATGTTCTAGAAACAGAAGTGGTGAGACAGCATCAATACATTTTAAATAAATTGTGGATATTTTAATATGAAAACAATACTGAGTGCTTGGCTCCTATTACTTCATTTTCTCCTTTGAGGTAGTCAATAGGGAAGTGCTTCCGAAGCAGAGCCAGTCCTCCGACTCCATATTTACATCACATCAAACATAATCATGAGTCACACTCACGTGCTTTGGGGGTTTCGTGCCTGTGCCAACAAAGCCACCATTGGTTAAAGAAACAAAACAAACAAACAAAAAACACTTCACTAGAATTGCTTCTCTCAAGCTCACAGAGTCTTGGCAAGGGACTTAATAGGCACTCCTTCCCACGCCACCTGAACAGGAAGTGGATTTGGCTCCGATCTCTCAAGTGACTCAGGTGAGTGGTCGAGCTGGGTATTTTTCAGATGACAATTGACATTGGCTTGCAAAATGGATGATCCAGTTGTGTCCATGGCAAGGTGGTATCTGTCACATGATCTTTTCAGGGTTGCTATTGGGACTTTCGGTCATTGTACACGGTGTCCTTCCTCCATAGTCTTCCTGATAGATCAGCCATACCTGCTTCCTTCCGTTCCCATTTTCCCCTATGGGCAAGAGGCTTGCATTTCATGTTTTCTAAGACCCTTCCTGTCCTAGAAATGTTCTTGAGAAGAGAGCATTTTACCTATAACCAATGTCAATTTCTTACTCTCAAAACAAAGCCCTGCCTTTTCCACTTCCTCCTGCTCTGTGAGGAGACTGTGAGATGCCACTCAGCAGCAGATTGATTCCTTTGGAAGTGGGGGATCTAGGGAGACAATAAGCATTCTATTCAGGACCGGAACTCAGACTCAAATACTGCGAGTCTGGCTCTCAAGCCTTCATGCACTATAAATTTCATCATTTACGCATTGACTTTCCCCAGCAGGAAAGAGACCAGCTAAAGTAGCATGTAATATCCTTCCTATTCCCATGCAGCTGTCTGAGGCTTCTCTTTCCTCTGGTCAAATCTGATTTGTATTTCTTCCTGGTTAATACCCCTGGAGTGTTCCAGCTTTCTTTCTGCCTGACTGTAACATAAATAAAAGTGTGTGACCTTGCAAGAGTAAGCAGACTCTCAGAGTCAGCAGGGACTCGATGCTCGGACAGGACAAGGCCTTCTGTCTCCCCACTTCCCAGTCTCATTCTTGCCATCTCACAAATCCTTTTGAAGGCCTCCGGGGGTAGGGGGGTGATCTCCTCCCCACCCGATCCTGATGGTTCCAGATACCCAACCTTTCACTAAAGGGCTCTGCAGCTACTTCTAGTTAGGTGTCTGTGTATGTCATTGGCCGACCTGCTTATGTACCGTGTGTGTGTGTGTGTGTGTGTGTGTGTGTGTGTGTGTGTGTGTGTGTGTGTGTGCTCTGTCTCCATTTCTCCAGCTGCACTGGGTCCCATCAAACACAGCTAGAGTCATTCTGAACCTCAAGCATAGATATCGCAAAGCAGCACAATGTTCAAATTCAGTAAGCATTTACCAGGGTTCTGTTTCATAGAGCATGCTCTCTGTTCCTAGACAGGAGAGAAGACAGACTTCAACAGAGCTGAATGATCTTATGCATGTCTCCAGATTACGAGTCAATTCCCGCCTTTTCATCATGCAGGGAAATAAGATTGTGACATGGAAACAGGTATTTTTTTTTCTGTCCCCTTGAGGACTAATTTAAGATTTACCCTTGACTACTTTATCCAGTGTGTGTGTGTGTGTGTGTGTGTGTGTGTGTGTGTGTGTGTGTGTGTACAGGAGTGCAGGCAAACATGGATGCACATTTGCGCATGCACATGGGGAGCCAAGAGACAACCTCAGGTGTCATTCTTTAGGCGTTGGCTATCTCATTTCTTGAGACAGGATCTTTCACTGGGACCCGGATCTCATCAATTTGGCAAGGCTGGTGGCCCAGGGAGCCCCACTGATCTGTCTGTCTCTGCCTCCCCAGCACTGGAGTTACAAGGGTATACTACCATGGCCAGCTTTGATGTGGGTTCTGGGGTACTGAACTCCAGACTGCATGCTTGCACAGCAGACACTTTTTTGACTGAGCCATCTCACCAACTGCTTTACCCATTTCTTTTCCCATTCAGTCTATAAACAGGACACAACTCAGAGGTCTATGGGTGAGACAGTGTGTGCTCACTACATCTGAGTGCATCAATGTCTCTTCCAGTCAAAGGGTTATAACGCGGCTCTTTAACTTGCCTTCGATGTCAAAGATCAGTATGAACGTGGGGTGAAATCACCAGTGTTCATGGCAGGGGAGGGACCCTACATCCACACCCAACACATCATCCTAAATGGCAGGCTTTGACACAGCCCCATTAGTGAGACATGTCACTGCCTAGATTTATAATTAGTGCTGCAAAAATTCAAATACTTTGCTTCTCAAAGGTCAGTCAGCGGCTTCGCTGACATCCTATAAACCAGTTTGGAAAACCTCACTGTCTAGACACATGCTCTCCATTCTGCCAAGTGGCAATTTTCTAATTTTATCATCCCTCCTTCACTTATTAGTTGGCTTTTGAACATAAAGACAGGCTTTCCCTCATTCCCATTTAGTTGTCCGTGGCCTCAGCTTTCAGTCAAGAGGCTATAATGTTTAAAAACAATAATTTACTCTCTTATCCAATCCATCTCAGAGTTGGCCAAGGGAAGCTCCCACAAGCTGAAACTTCTGTGCTTTTCCCCATCTTTCTTTGAGCATCTTGGGTTAGTTTCTAAAATGAAAAGAAACTGCAGGTTTGACTCTTACTTCTCCTCCTCTGGCTATGGAATCCACCATCTCTTCAAATAATTTAAATCCTTCTTTGTAGAGAATGTGTTTAGGAGCCAAGACTGGATGGTTGTTGCCGTGATTCATTAGTGTTAGACCTTTGAAAAAGACAGAGCTAGAATATAAACGTGCTGTGGATATTGTTCTGTATAAATAAAACACTGATTGGCCAGTGGCCAGGCAGGAAGTAGGCGGGACAAGGAGAGAGGAGAATTCTGGGAGTGGAAGGCTGAGTCGGAGAGACCTGCCAGCAGCCGCTATGACGAGCCACGTGGCAACTTATAGATTAATAAAAATGGGTTAATTTAAGATAGAAGAACTAGATAGCTAGAAGCCTGAGCCATTAGGCCAAAGAGTTTAAATAATATAAGAGTCTGTGTGTTTATTTTATAAGTGGGCTCCGGGACTGGCAGGGTTGGCGGGAGCTGGAGAGAAAACTCTCCAGCTACATAAACGCACGTATACATACACATGTACATGGACGTACAACTCTGTATATATAACCAGGCTCATCAATTGGTCTTTCTGGAGGTCTGTGTTCAAAGTGCTGTGAGCTCACTCTGAGAGCTCCAGTGCTAACTTGATACCATTGAATTCTTGGTGTCCTTTATCATTAACAAGTGTAGAATGACCTGGAAAAATGAAAACACTGTCTGTTTTCATAAAATGAAAGTACTATAGGATAGGTACTTGTTTTTGCTCCATGCTAAAATTCACAGAGAGTAGTTTCAATCTTGCCGGCCCAGCCCACCCACACCTCCATGGAAAGCAAGTCTCACTCGAAGAGCCCACTAGATGGTTAGAGTTTCACTTATTGATGGAAAGCCACACAGTCAACAAACACTGAGTTAGAGCCTCCTGGAGCATCAGGCTTCAGCACAAGCCCTGTTTCCCTCTTGGATTGCTTGGAGGCATTTCCCTGCAACCTTGTCTAAGTCATCTGCAGTCTCATTCCTGGGGATCTGGTACTGACGGAGAAGACAAAGCACACCTCTAATGACATTCCAAGTAAACACAAGTCAGCGTTTTCTCATTTCCCTGAAGTTAATCCAAGAAACCAGTCATATAAATATCTCCATTCCCATAAACACAATTACCCGCTTATTGCAAGAGTGTTATCTCCCAGGGCTCTCCACATTCCTATGGCTTCTCTACCCCCATGTTTAGGCACAAAGATCTTTCTTCTCTTCCAGTAAACCCTGATCCATCTTCCTTCAAAGGCTCTCCAGTACCTGTTTCTCTAAACGCACAACGGAGCCTGAAAGAGTGCCATAGCCACAGAAGTTTATTTCACATCTGCCAAGTTCTCACATTCTCCATCCTCTATATTTAAAAATATTTATCTAATTAAATTTATAAGTGGGAAACTGAGCAACATATGGAATTAAGGAAAGGAATGAAGAGGGAAAATGGGCCATTCATTCAACTTTTCTCAGCTGCTGTTCCTGAACTGAGAGACTTGGCTGAGCTCTGATGGAATGCCATGCAATAAAATCTCCATAGGATGCCAAATTTAGGTCCAGTATGAAAAGAAAACAAAGTCCCTCCTACAAGACAAACTATTCCATTTGGAAATGGGAGGGACATTTTTTTAAGTCCTGCATTAACCCTTCACAATGAGAGTTTCCATCGGGCAAGAATCAGCCCACCACTTGGAGAACTACTTAATGGGCAATGCAGAGAAGTTCCAAAAGCTTTCATTTCCCTGAATAGAGACCTGTTTCTCCTGAAGGCTCCACTGTCTCTCTTTGGACAGAATCCACTTCACCATATCCTGTCTAGATGGAGAATGCACATGAAGTAGAGGGGAGGGAGCCAGTGCCAGGTGCCGGAGGTCTTACATAACGCGCTCAATTCTTTGCTCCTTAGACTCCATCCTTCTCAAAGTTGGCTCACAAAAATGTCCAGCTCCTTGTACTGGGATCACCCAATGGACTAACGTCTCTAGGAATCTGGGTAGATGCTTTCTCAACACATATAAGTTGTAAGTCATAAGGAGTGGGCCAAGAGTTTCAATGACTGGAGGGTTGTGCTGCTCAGTTCTGGTCCAGTTAACTTTGATCATTGTGTTATCACTCTGACACAGTGATAACATTGGAGAGGGCACAAAAGGCATTTATGGAAGCAGCTCACTCAGTAACATTGGGAGCTTAGAGCATAACTTGTTCACGCATTGTAGAACCAGGAACCGAGTGCTTAGCTGGAACTAAAGCAGATATCACCTTGCAGGCCCACCCCCAGCAACCTGTTCTACTAGCAAGGCCACAGTCCTAAAAGTTCCTCAACCTTCCCCGACCACTGGTACCCAAACTGGGGATGAGTTGTCCAACATATGAGCCTCTTTTCACATTCGAATCACAATAGCAACAGCCTATGTATATGGTTTTGTTCTATTCTCACTTTAAAGGTGATAATTATGTGCCTCAGGAAACTAAGACAGACCTGGGCACTTGGGGGCAATTATTGGTCACACTGTGCTGCAAACTTCTTCAAATGGTCATTACTAACCAGGTAATACAGATATCTATGCCCTAAGCTGCTCAGCTGGCTGGAATTCCAGTTCTTTGAAGTGTTTCTTCATTATCACTATTTCAGAGAGGCTGTTAGAACTATGAATGGATCCTGCTCCATCTCCTCTAAGTGTGGAAGGAGCCCAGAGGCTCCGTTCAAAATAAAACCAACACTGAGGTTTGGTGCCAGGCACGCAGGTGATCCGCCAAGCCATGAAGCAGTCTACAAATGAAGGTGACCTTGAGATGGCAAAAACATGGGTCCATCTTCCTACGCCCTATGCAGTGAACAATAACAACAACAAAAAGTACCTTCTGTGTTTCAGGTCACTGCTCAAATGCCAACATATGACCCTATTTATGTCAAAATAGCTGCATGGCTTCATTCACAGGACACACCTGCTCCTTTGGGTCTGGGTGAGTTCCAGCTTAAGCAACACCACAGTGTTTGTTTTCAGTACTTTTTTCTTCTGATTTAACTGAGGGGGTGGAGCCTTGTCCCTGTGGCCCCTTCCTTGGAGTGAGTTCATTCTCAGCAGCCCCACTCCCCTGGTCTGTGGGTTATCCTCAGTTGGGAGCAGTCTAGTTCCCGAGCATGGGCTGGGGCAATGCTTATCTCTTCAGTCCTTCGTGTATCCATGGCTACACGAAGGAAAGGTAGACCAACCAAAGCCACTTGCCTAGACCGCCTACACTCAGAAGCAAACTTTGTACCTCAGAGTGTGCGGAACAATGGATTGGGGAGAAGCCTTCTGCTGTAGAGTCAGTGCTGAAAACCCTCCAACCAGTCAAGATATCTATACACTGTATAGGACAGTGTGTAGATTATAATAATCACTGTAGTCAGCCCAGCCTACTACAGCCACAGAGTGGATGACTTAAACATTAACATTAATTTCTCACACTTCTGGAGGGCAGAAATTGAAAATCAAGTTGTCAGTAGATAGTGTTTGGGAAAGATCCTCTTCTTACTTTTCAGATGTCTTCAACCTATCATTCTGTGTGGCAAACATCTTCCAATGATGGTTCTTTTTTTTAAGGGCATGGATCCTACCATCAGAACCACATCTTCATGACATAAGCTCCCAAGTACCAATGCAGGGAGGGATGAGCTCAGCATATGAAATGGGGAACAGGAAAGCAAACATTCATTTCCTGGAAACCATTCAGGTTCTGGGACCATGTGGGAGGCTGATACTTCATTCAGCTGCAAGTTAGTTTATGAAGCATCTCTTCTGTAATGTCTATCAGATTCTGTCTTCTGATTCATCTTTTTCCTACCCAAGTAGGAACTGTCTGAAAACACTTTCTGATAGATGAATGCCTTGGATTAGTGACAATTGTCGTGTGCTTCTTCTAAATGCTTCCAGTTTGACCAGGGTCATTCTCATGATGATCAATACTAGCGGTGGTGGCAGTATTAAGAAGAGATAACACCTGACATCATCAATAGTCCATGATATCCCTGCAGTAATGAGTAATTAACTGAATTGCATTTGATAGTTTGGGATACTAATGCATTTATAAAGGAAAGCATATCACCTCAAGTGTCCCAGTGACTTCAGGCCACATATAAATGGAAACGTAAGAGAGATTTTTATACAGAATTTAAAAAACAGATCTGCTCAAAAGATCTATCCACTTTAGAATCAAGGTTTCCAGGTTTAAAAGGCACTGGAGATGGAATTCAACACAGATGCTCCTGACAGCATACTGCTTTGGTATGTGCCTACAAATGTCTACTTTCTAACTTACTTAAATGCGTGGAGAAATAATGGAAGTCAGTGGGTCTTGGTGGATGCTCTCTGTGCTCTGCCTTGGGCTTTGCAAAATAACTTGCTGCACCCTCTCTTAGGAAAGTGAATTACATTGTCAACAGGCTCAGCCTCCTTGGAAAGGAATTTTAACAATCATCACTACTCTAGCAGACCCCTGAGGGTCTCAGATTGTCTGTCTGCACCTGCGCTTCTCCCCCAGTGTGCCCTGGTCTCAAAACCCGGACACCTCTGTGGGTGCTCTCCCTGGGAAATCCAATTTTACCCATCTTGCTGCATTTCCAGTTATATTGCACCTTCATCTGTCTGCACATTTCTATACGGACGTGGAATTGTATTTAAAGTAAAAAATTGAAGAGGCAGGAGGGAAAAGCAGACATTATCTGAGCAATCTCCTTGGTTCCCCTGCCTCTGGGCCCTGCTACCACAGCTCAGCCTTCTCTCCTCCCAGGCAAGCTTATCTGCTGCACCCTGAACTCTATCAATCTTCCTGCAAGGCTAATGCTCTCAGGACAGTGTTAACACTCAGCTCTCCTGGAGAGAAAACAGATTCTGTATGGTTCAGAGGCAGGCCTCTGGGGCTCCACACTGGCAATCAGACAGACCCTAGTAAGATAGGTTCCAGGTGGAGAGAGTGGTCGGGGAGAAATGGACTCTGGGAACTCCGAACTAGTGTCAGAGCGAAGCAAAACAAATGAAATCAAAAGCCAAATACTGACATATAGAAAGCAAATCCAGCCCAGGCGACCACCAGATAAATATCTGAGCCATTCTGAAACAGCTAGGTTTACATTTGGGGTTCCAATCCACCACACAGCAGTTAACTGATCAGTTCTTCTCACTGAGTAGTGATGGAGCCTGAACTCAGGACCTTGCACATGCTGGGCAAGCCCTTCACCAAGGAGTTATATTCCTAGTCCTGTTTGAAAGAGTATATGGCGCTGGTTGCTGGCACTGGATTGACACTGGTTACCACATGGAAAGGTCACAGTCACGACAGAACCCAGTGGTACCTTTTAGAGCTTTATTAGGAGGAGAGAGAGAGAGAGAGAGAGAG